>CM024956.1:25619928-25884322 GCA_014282245.1 Rhododendron simsii | reverse complement strand
CTCACGAATCAATGGAATCCTTCCGTCCCTCCTTCGTGCTTAGGTTTCCCGAAGCCAAGCTTCCCGAAGCCGAGCCCACGAATCAACGGAATCCTTCCGTCTCTCCTTCGTGCCTAGGTTTCCCGAAGCCAAGCTTCCCGAAGCCGAGCCCACGAATCAACGGAATCCTTCCGTCCCTCCTTCGTGCCTAGGTTTTCCGAAGCCAAGCTTCCCGAAGCCGAGCCCACGAATCAACGGAATCCTTCCGTCCCTCCTTCGGGCTTAGGTTTCCCGAAGCCTAGCTTCCCGAAGCCGAGCCCACGAATCAACGGAATCCTTCCGTCCCTACTTCGTGCCTAGGTTTTCCGAAGCCAAGCTTCCCGAAGCCGAGCCCACGAATCAACGGAATCCTTCCGTCCCTCCTTCGTGCCTAGGTTTCCCGAAGCCAAGCTTCCCGAAGCCGAGCCCACGAATCAACGGAATCCTTCCGTCCCTACTTCGTGCCTAGGTTTTCCGAAGCCAAGCTTCCCGAAGCCGAGCCCACGAATCAACGGAATCCTTCCGTGCCTCCTTCGTGCCTAGGCTTCCCGAAGCCAAGCCCACGAATCAACGGAATCCTTCCGTCCCTCCTTCGTGCCTAGGTTTCCCGAAGCCAAGCTTCCCGAAGCCGAGCCCACGAATCAACGGAATCCTTCCGTCCCTCCTTCGTGCCTAGGTTTTCCGAAGCCAAGCTTCCCGAAGCCGAGCCCACGAATCAACGGAATCCTTCCGTCCCTCCTTCGGGCTTAGGTTTCCCGAAGCCTAGCTTCCCGAAGCCGAGCCCACGAATCAACGGAATCCTTCCGTCCCTACTTCGTGCCTAGGTTTTCCGAAGCCAAGCTTCCCGAAGCCGAGCCCACGAATCAACGGAATCCTTCCGTCCCTCCTTCGTGCCTAGGTTTCCCGAAGCCAAGCTTCCCGAAGCCGAGCCCACGAATCAACGGGATCCTTCCGTCCCTACTTCGTGCCTAGGTTTTCCGAAGCCAAGCTTTCCGAAGCCGAGCCCACGAATCAACGGAATCCTTCCGTGCCTCCTTCGTGCCTAGGCTTCCCGAAGCCAAGCCCACGAATCAACGGAATCCTTCTGTCCCTCCTTCGTGCCTCGGTTTCCCGAAGCCAAGCTTCCCGAAGCCGAGCCCACGAACCGACGGAACCCTTCTGTGCCTCCTTCGTGCCTAGGCTTCCCGAAGCCAAGCTCACGAACCGACGGAACCCTTCCGTGCCTCTTTCGTGCCTTAGTTTTCCGAAGCCGAGCCCACGAACCGACGAACAACTTGTATGAGGCTCAACATATCTCTCTGGGGCTTGGTACACATCAAAACATTCGGCCATACTACTCGTCAACTCCTCCCAAACCAATAAAAGGTTAAGAGAAGTTGAGGGGCTATTGTAGTGGCCCGAATAAATGGGGCTCTGTACCGAGCCCGAGGACATTACCGAGGACTCCATACCGACCCCGAGGACATTACCGAGGACTCCATACCGACCCCGAGGACATATTACCGAAGGCTCCGTACCGACCCCGAGGAAATATTACCGAGGGCTCCGTGCCGACCCCGGAGACGTATTACCGAGTGTACCCGAGGGCTCCGTACCGACATCCGAGCACAGCACCGAGGGCTCCCGAGTAAGCCTCCTGCACCTAATGTGACAGCATTAAGAATAATCCTCGCAAAAGGCTGACCTGGCCATGTGCTCCGTAACCACCTTATCCAGTGCGTCATCTATGATGTCACCCGAGGCGGTTACCCGAGCGTGACCTCCACGCGTTGGCTTGAAGGCCAAGCAAACCTAGGTCTATAAATACAAAGGGATGCTTATTGTGAAAGGTATGCCGTTCTTCCCTAACCCTAGACCTAAACCTCTCTCCTTACATCTAACTTGATCGTCGGAGGGTCACTGGGCTTTCACAGCCCTAGTGACTTGTTGTAGGTCCAGCGGCGGAGGCGCAGAGCAAACGGATGAAGGAACCTAACCAGAACCACGGTCAAGATCCCAACAATTGGTGGAAAACGCAGGTTTGGTGGTCTAAAGTATGAAGTAACACTGTTCATTGCACTGTTCATGTTCTTCCCGAGGTCTATATTCTTCCCGAGGCCTATCTCTTTCCCGAGGCCATAAACGCTCTTCCCGTCATGGCCAAACATTCGTTAGGGAGGACGTTGTTCCTTTCTAACCCGAGGCCTATCTTCTTCTTCCTAGATCTAACTTGATCGTCAGAGGACACACGGAGCTTTAAGGAAGGAGCCAGGAGCGGAACCCGAACCGACTGATCCAAATCCGAACCCCCACAGGAATTGTAATTGTAATTGCTAAAGTCATTTGGGCCATCTTTGAAGTACGTACGTAATAACAAAACATTTGACTAACTTTGTGGTGCAAATTTTTTTGAGCTTAATAATATTCCTAACATTTCCTAGTCGCAGACTCTGACTTTTGTTTGGCCCGTGAAGTCGACTTTGATTAGAACAAGTTGTACGGACAACCGACCTTGTCACCTCGTGCTTTTGTTTTTTGGGTTGCAAAGCCGACTTTAGACATAACGTCGTAACCTCGTGCTTTTGTTTTTTGGGTTGCAAAGCCGACTTTAGACATACTTTAGACATAACGTCGTCACCTCGTGCTTTTTGCTTCGTTTGGTTTGTTGCTTGAAAATTTTTTTAAAAAATTGTAGGGGTAATAAGTGGAGAGAGATAGAGAGAAATGTTAAAAGTAAGGGGAATTTAGGAAGAATCTAGAGGAAATTTTTAAAAAAATTCTTTTTGAAAAGGGAAAGGAACAAGGCAAAGTTTTTTGAGTTGCAAACCAGACTTTAGACATAACGTCAAAGAATGGGGGAAGAATATAGTATCCAATTGGAAGCCCAAAAATGTCACATTAGAAATCCACATCACTTTCGACCTCTGCGTACAATTTCCTTTGATTAGAAATCCGTGCATTGAAGAAACCTGTCACATTAGATACCCTTCTACAGTTCTACACATTTATCAAATTTAATTATTAATTGTGATGAGAATCTTAAAAATCTACATGCATTAAAAAAAAAAAAAACGTTCATAATGGACATTACAAAATTATTCGTGACAATCCATATATATGAGGTCATGGGAAAGATATTGGCTGTGTTTGCGATAATTGTGGATAAAGATTTTAAATTTTGGTTTTAGTAGGAGTTTTGAGAAACTTGTTTGTTACAGCTGCGAGATTATGAGAATTTCATTCTTTTTTTGAGAATTTGTGTTGCAATATTCAAAAGCTACCTAAACCCAACTTTGACAATTGTGAGAATTTTCAGGTTCTTAGATTCTGTAAATTCTAGAAATCAATTATGTCGAATTTTTGACAAATATTTTAAACTGATTGCTTGAAGCAGAATAAAAAAATCTGTAAAAAAAAATTTCGCGAACACCCACATTGTTAATTTCCACTTAGACAATGCACCGTGTTTCATTCCTTTTTCACTAGGAAAGAGAATAATTACAAGTGTTATTACACTTTCTACATTCTCCATTTTCTTGAAAAAACAAGAAACTTGCAAAAAATACCTGATTAGCCACTAATATTCATCTCCCGTCTCAGTTGTTGTTACCACTTAACAAAAAAAAAAAAGTTTCCAATCTTTCCCTCACGTTTAAACTTTCTCTCTGTAGTGGCCCGAATAAATGGGGCTCTGTACCGAGCCCGAGGACATTACCGAGGTCTCCATACCGACCCTGAGGACATATTACCGAAGGCTCCGTACCGACCCCGAGGAAATATTACCGAGGGCTCCGTGCCGACCCCGGAGACGTATTACCGAGTGTACCCTAGGGCTCCGTACCGACGTCCGAGCACAGCACCGAGGGCTCCCGAGTAAGCCTCCTGCACCTAATGTGACAGCATTGAGAATAATCCTCGCAAAAGGCTGACCTGGCCATGTGCTCTGTAACCACCTTATCCAGTGCGTCATCTATGATGTCACCCGAGGCGGTTACCCGAGCGTGACCTCCACGCGTTGGCTTGAAGGCCAAGCAAACCTAGGTCTATAAATACAAAGGGATGCTTATTGTGAAAGGTATGCCGTTCTTCCCTAACCCTAGACCTAAACCTCTCTCCTTACATCTAACTTGATCGTCGGAGGGTCACTGGGCTTTCACAGCCCTAGTGACTTGTTGTAGGTCCAGCGGCGGAGGCGCAGAGCAAACGGAGGAAGGAACCTAACCAGAACCACGGTCAAGATCCCAACAATTGGTGGAAAACGCCGGTTTGGTGGTCTGAAGCATGAAGTAACACTGTTCATTGCACTGTTCATGTTCTTCCCGAGGTCTATATTCTTCCCGAGGCCTATCTCTTTCCCGAGGCCATAAACGCTCTTCCCGTCATGGCCAAACATTCGTTAGGGAGGACGTTGTTCCTTTCTAACCCGAGGCCTATCTTCTTCTTCCTAGATCTAACTTGATCGTCAGAGGACACACGGAGCTTTAAGGAAGGAGCTAGGAGCGGAACCCGAACCGACTGATCCAAATCCGAACCCCCACAATTGCGAGGCCTATCTCTTTCCCGAGGCCATAAACGCTCTTCCCGTCATGGCCAAACATTCGTTAGGGAGGACGTTGTTCCTTTCTAACCCGAGGCCTATCTTCTTCTTCCTAGATCTAACTTGATCGTCAGAGGACACACGGAGCTTTAAGGAAGGAGCTAGGAGCGGAACCCGAACCGACTGATCCAAATCCGAACCCCCACAATTGGCGACTCTGCTGGGGATTAGTCGCTCTCTCTGATGTTCGCTCTTCCCCTTCAACAGCTCCCACCTCGCTCGGAGGCGTTCTTCACGACGGAACTCTTCCGTGCCTACTTCGTGCCTAGGTTTCCCGAAGCCTAGCCCACGAATCAATGGAATCCTTCTGTCCCTCCTTCGTGCGTAGGTTTCCCGAAGCCAAGCTTCCCGAAGCCGAGCCCACGAATCAACGGAATCCTTCCGTCCCTCCTTCGTGCCTAGGTTTTCCGAAGCCAAGCTTCCCGAAGCCGAGCCCACGAATCAACGGAATCCTTCCGTCCCTCCTTCGTGCCTAGGTTTTCCGAAGCCAAGCTTCCCGAAGCCGAGCCCACGAATCAACGGAATCCTTCCGTCCCTCCTTCGTGCCTAGGTTTCCCGAAGCCAAGCTTCCCGAAGCCGAGCCCACGAATCAACGGAATCCTTTCGTCCCTCCTTCGGGCTTAGGTTTCCCGAAGCCAAGCTTCCCGAAGCCGAGCCCACGAATCAACGGAATCCTTCCGTCCCTCCTTCGTGCCTAGGTTTTCCGAAGCCAAGCTTCCCGAAGCCGAGCCCACGAATCAACGGAATCCTTGCGTCCCTCCTTCGTGCCTAGGTTTCCCGAAGCCAAGCTTCCCGAAGCCGAGCCCACGAATCAACGGAATCCTTCCGTCCCTCCTTCGTGCCTAGGTTTTCCGAAGCCAAGCTTCCCGAAGCTGAGCCCACAAATCAACGGAATCCTTCCGTCCCTCCTTCGTGCCTAGGTTTTCCGAAGCCAAGCTTCCCGAAGCCGAGCCCACGAATCAACGGAATCCTTCCGTCCCTCCTTCGTGCCTAGGTTTCCCGAAGCCAAGCTTCCCGAAGCCGAGCCCACGAATCAACGGAATCCTTCCGTCCCTCCTTCGTGCCTAGGTTTCCCGAAGCCAAGCTTCCCGAAGCCGAGCCCACGAATCAACGGAATCCTTTCGTCCCTCCTTCGTGCCTAGGTTTTCCGAAGCCAAGCTTCCCGAAGCCGAGCCCACGAATCAACGGAATCCTTCCGTCCCTCCTTCGTGCCTAGGTTTCCCGAAGCCAAGCTTCCCGAAGCCGAGCCCACGAATCAACGGAATCCTTCCGTCCCTCCTTCGTGCCTAGGTTTTCCGAAGCCAAGCTTCCCGAAGCCGAGCCCACGAATCAACGGAATCCTTTCGTCCCTCCTTCGGGCTTAGGTTTCCCGAAGCCAAGCTTCCCGAAGCCGAGCCCATGAATCAACGGAATCCTTCCGTCTCTCCTTCGTGCCTAGGTTTTCCGAAGCCAAGCTTCCCGAAGCCGAGCCCACGAATCAACGGAATCCTTTCGTCCCTCCTTCGGGCTTAGGTTTCCCGAAGCCAAGCTTCCCGAAGCCGAGCCCATGAATCAACGGAATCCTTCCATCCCTCCTTCGTGCCTAGGTTTCAGGAAGCCAAGCTTCCCGAAGCCGAGCCCACGAATCAACGGAATCCTTCCGTCCCTCCTTCGTGCCTAGGTTTCCCGAAGCCAAGCTTCCCGAAGCCGAGCCCACGAACCGACGGAACCCTTCCGTGCCTCCTTCGTGCCTAGGCTTCCCGAAGCCAAGCTCACGAATCAACGGAATCCTTCCGTCCCTCCTTCGTGCCTAGGTTTCCCGAAGCCAAGCTTCCCGAAGCCGAGCCCACGAACCGACGGAACCCTTCCGTGCCTCCTTCGTGCCTAGGCTTCCCGAAGCCAAGCTCACGAATCAACGGAATCCTTCCGTCCCTCCTTCGTGCCTAGGTTTCCCGAAGCCAAGCTTCCCGAAGCCGAGCCCACGAACCGACGGAACCCTTCCGTGCCTCCTTCGTGCCTAGGCTTCCCGAAGCCAAGCTCACGAACCGACGGAACCCTTCCGTGCCTCTTTCGTGCCTTAGTTTTCCGAAGCCGAGCCCACGAACCGACGAACAACTTGTATGAGGCTCAACATATCTCTCTGGGGCTTGGTACACATCAAAACATTCGGCCATACTACTCGTCAACTCCTCCCAAACCAATAAAAGGTTAAGAGAAGTTGAGGGGCTATTGTAGTGGCCCGAATAAATGGGGCTCTGTACCGAGCCCGAGGACATTACCGAGGTCTCCATACCGACCCTGAGGACATATTACCGAAGGCTCCGTACCGACCCCGAGGAAATATTACCGAGGGCTCCGTGCCGACCCCGGAGACGTATTACCGAGTGTACCCTAGGGCTCCGTACCGACGTCCGAGCACAGCACCGAGGGCTCCCGAGTAAGCCTCCTGCACCTAATGTGACAGCATTGAGAATAATCCTCGCAAAAGGCTGACCTGGCCATGTGCTTCGTAACCACCTTATCCAGTGCGTCATCTATGATGTCACCCGAGGCGGTTACCCGAGCGTGACCTCCACGCGTTGGCTTGAAGGCCAAGCAAACCTAGGTCTATAAATACAAAGGGATGCTTATTGTGAAAGGTATGCCGTTCTTCCCTAACCCTAGACCTAAACCTCTCTCCTTACATCTAACTTGATCGTCGGAGGGTCACTGGGCTTTCACAGCCCTAGTGACTTGTTGTAGGTCCAGCGGCGGAGGCGCAGAGCAAACGGAGGAAGGAACCTAACCAGAACCACGGTCAAGATCCCAACAATTGGTGGAAAACGCCGGTTTGGTGGTCTGAAGCATGAAGTAACACTGTTCATTGCACTGTTCATGTTCTTCCCGAGGTCTATATTCTTCCCGAGGCCTATCTCTTTCCTGAGGCCATAAACGCTCTTCCCGTCATGGCCAAACATTCGTTAGGGAGGACGTTGTTCCTTTCTAACCCGAGGCCTATCTTCTTCTTCCTAGATCTAACTTGATCGTCAGAGGACACACGGAGCTTTAAGGAAGGAGCTAGGAGCGGAACCCGAACCGACTGATCCAAATCCGAACCCCCACAATTGCGAGGCCTATCTCTTTCCCGAGGCCATAAACGCTCTTCCCGTCATGGCCAAACATTCGTTAGGGAGGACGTTGTTCCTTTCTAACCCGAGGCCTATCTTCTTCTTCCTAGATCTAACTTGATCGTCAGAGGACACACGGAGCTTTAAGGAAGGAGCTAGGAGCGGAACCCGAACCGACTGATCCAAATCCGAACCCCCACACTCTCCTAATAATTTTTCGCATTCACTGTTGAATTATAAATCCATGCAAGATAAATACCACCGAAATGTAACGTTAGTTTTGTCGTACTTCCGTGAATAGCATGGTCCCTGCGCGCGCGCTAAAATCACAAACACATTTGTTAGTAATTGTGTCGATCAGTTGATGTAGGCCAGCTTCAATTGGTGCAGCACTAGGCCAATGCTCTCCCGAACGTCCAAGGGAAACTTCACCAAAACTTTCGGTGCCATAAAAGCCAGCTACCTGGCCTACAGGTTAGGTGGCAGAAGGTGTAATCTTTTAAGGACGTGAGTACTTCATTTTCCATGCAGCTTTGATCGAGTTGCTTCTGTCCACTTGCTTGCCAATTATTTACCCCAAAAAAAAAAAAAAAACAGAAGTTGAAGATGACTTTACAACTGCATGCCACTAGACTTTTGCATTGGTTGATATATAATTATTAATTATATATAGTCATCGGAGAATAGTAAACCATGAGGCAAAGTAGGCGGTTGCAATATTTAATTAATCATGAAAAATTGAAAATCAATCCAAAAAGTTTCCGGAGTCAATACCAGAAAGACTTTTGAGATCGACGTCCTTAATTATTGTGGAATTTGCTACCAATAAACCAGGAATAATTACGAATATCCTGTCTAATTCCTGGTTTAATTTGGAGTTTGATGGTGGATGATGGCGGTTGCGATGGGGTTTGACCGTGAAGGGCGTTTGGGGCGACTAGATTTGGATGTTGGCGGTGTCGTTCTTGTTTTTCGCCGCCCTTGGTGCTTCTGCTCATCATGCTTGGTTTCTTGGCAGGAGGTAGTGGTGTTGTTTACATGTTGTGGCGGCTATTATCGGTGGTTGGCGGTGGCAGTGCTACAGCTCCAGCCTAGTGGCTGCAGAAGTTGATTAGGGTTAGGGTGTTTTTGGTTTCCATGGGTTTGGACTTGGCCCATTTAGGTGTTCGGGTTTTGGCCCTTTGGGTGTGGGCTTTGGCCCTTAGATTTGCTCTTCGTTTGGTTTCTTACCAATTCGAGGGATTGGGTCTCAGATTGGACAAATAATTATTCTTGTTTGTTAGGAATATAATGCTGTTTCTCCGTATTCTATTAGTCTTTGTATCTTCTTTCAAAGATTAATGAAATTTTCTTTTGCCGTTAAAAAGAAGAACAAGAATATCTTGTCTAAGTGATATCCTCTAATGCGATTTTCATGTGATTGCAAAATCAAGTTGATCGGACACCGGTAGAGACTTGATCAAATCATATAGAGTATTGGTCACAAGAGAAAGGAGCTGTGTATATGACAGTATGTTTCATTCAAGTGAATACTTAAGTCCGAAATTTTTTTTCCTTTGACATGGATATTGATGAACACATTGATGCCTACAAAATTCAAGGCTCCAATCGTCAAGTAAAATCCTGATGGGTCATATTTTATGTCATATAAGAGTCACATTGGAGGATATGATATATATATTCGTTGAACCTTGTCTCTATGATTTATTTTTATTTTTGGTTTAAGTTTTTGTCTACATGTACAAACCTAACATCCTCTGCAGCCATTTGATCGAATTTCAATAGGTTATAATCGTCCAATCGACAGAATACTTCTTAATATACATAAACATCCAAATCTTATAGCTGGTAAGTTTTTAATTGATTGCTTTTAGGTTATTTCCTTAAAAAGGGTTGATTATCCTTTTGAATTCAAATCAATTCAACAATTGGTTTTCCATAATTAGGTTGATAAAAAATGATAGCTATACACCCATCAATCACATCTCCAACTACACCCTCTTGAGTTGATTTTTCTACAGTCAACTCAATAATTGTTTTTAATTGAGTTGCTTTCCCTACATTCAACTCAATAATTACTTTTAATCAGCATAAAAGTGACAGACAAAAAGATCGGAAGAACATGTTTGAAGACGAAGCATAGTTTATGAAGAATATAGTCTCTTCACACTCCTCTAATATAATGGTATTCATTTTCTGTTTTGTTTGATCTGTTAGTATTTCGTTGTGAGATTTATTTATGTTTTAGGTATTTCTAAAGTATTAGAGCAAAACCTACTATTTTTTGACATATTTTTTTAGGTGATGTGCCATAATTTTTAATGTAGTTGATTAGATATATTCTGTTTAAAGCTTATTTGAAAACATTACTTGTAGGAGAAGTCAACAAGTTGGCAGGGTGATCAACACTAGACAGTGATAATTCGTTTAAATTGTGTTTCAAAACACGTTGCTTCGTGCCTTTAGGCATGGACAATTCTTAGTTTTATATAGGGAATTAATATTCACACTTCTTTTTTTGTTATCCATACACTTTTTTTTTGTCTTTTATCAAAAAAATAAATAAAATTCAACACTAACAAACAAAAAAGAGAGTGTGGATAACAAAAAAGAGAGTGTGAATATCAATTCCTATTATATAATATTGTATATGCAACTCCAAATGTTGTAGGAAGTACTCGTAAAATATTGACATTGAACCTAATTCAAGACTAGGGCTTTCCACGCTCCATATCGGTTCGGATGCTAATTATGAATCCTAAGATCGAACCGTGAGTCACACGTGGTTCTAAGAAAATGCAATATGTGTCTGTACCAATAGTCCTACGGTCTAGTTTCGAGCCAATATATCCACGGGGCATGGTTCTCCCAATTTTATTCACGGATTACGTTCCATAAAGCAAACAAAATTGGCACAATGTGAAAAGGAGTATTCATGGATCAAATAAATTTGACATTGTAAACTGGAAGACTTTTTTTTTTTTTGGGTCAAACGGAAATATAACTGGAAGACTTTTTCTTGCATGTCCAGTTACGGAAAAAAACAAGTTTAAACTCTACAGAATTGATTTTATTCTGTCAATTATTTTGTAGGGCCATCCAATTCCTCCCATTTTACTACAGTTCAGTCCTCCCTCCCCCAAGGAAAAGAAAATCAAAAAGCTTGATCACCAAAATTTACAACCGAAGGAAATTATTTCCATCTTCGATTAATCCAAAAAAGTAGTCCTCGTTCCGAGAAGAAATAACTATCCGCTTTGGATTGCACGCAGATGTTTGTTTTAATTGACTCTTCGGTATTTTCGTGACTCGGCGTGACTCTTTTTCCGGTGATATCACAGTCATGGATTTAAGAGCAACTGACTGCCTCAGCAAAAGATTCATTAGCATCATCAACTGATCATCCTCTTCATTTGTAAAACCTTCCAATTGAATGAGTTTCAGATGTTCCAGTTGACAAGCATGCGACGTCACTGTTTCGTAGTCCATCCACAAGTGAGGCTCGTGCCAGTATTGGTGGAAATATGGGCAGGGGATGGAGCTCAAATTTTGATCAATCTGCACATAATTCCAATGGGTTAAGAAGAAGAAAAAAAATGGGGAGAAAATGAAGTGGAAGAAAGGTAATTAGAAGAAAATTTATTTTCCTTCAAAATAAGGTATATGCGAAAAGAGGAACAAATTTCATGAAATATAGACGACCACTTTCTAAGGAAACAAAATCTAGCTAATACATGCATATATTAGTTTTATTGGATTATTTCATTATCTCGCATTTATCGCAACTTTCTCATGAAAAAAACTTTAAGATCTGTTATGTAACGTTTAATGCTATATTTGGATTGACGTTTAAAAATTTTAAAAAAAAATAGTAGGGGTAAAAAGTGAAGAGAGATAGAGAGAGAAATATTGGAAGTAGGGAGAATCTATGAAGAATTTTATGAAAAATTCTTTTTGAATTATAAAGAGAACAAGACATTATATAGTTTGGTGAAAGTACACGAAGACTCTCTCAACTATTACTTTTTGAGTAAATTACACTAAACCCCCTCAACTAATCCGCATTTTCACTTAACCCCCTCAAACTATAAAACCCGACATTATGCACCCTCTAACTATTCAGAGTTGACACTTAACACCCTTTTGTTAGGTCTCCGTAGGAAAAATGCACTGATGGCCGTCTCCGGCCACCGGACAGCCGATCCGATCCGTCCAAAAATTTTTTTAAAAAAAACCGAGTGGGCTAACGCGAGAATCAATGGCATCCGACGTGCGTAGGTACTCGATCCAAACACCCTAAGAATTTAAATGGGGTATTTGGATCGAGCACCTATGCACTTTGGATGCCGTTGATTCCCGCGATAGCCCACTTGTTTTTTTAAAAAAATTTTTTGGACGGCTTGGATCGGCCGTCCGGTGGCTGGAGACAGTCGTCGGTGCATTTTTCCTACGAAGACCTAACAAAAGGGTGTTAAGTGTCAAATCTGAATAGTTAAAGGGTGCACAATGTCGGGTTTTATAGTCTAAGGGGGTTAAGTGAAAATGCGGATTAGTTGAGGGGAGTTTAATGTAATTTACTCTTACTTTTTTCTACAGAGACCCCCTAACATTTAAAATCGTCCATACAAACCCCTCAACTATAATCGTTAACCAATTAACAGCATTCTGTCAAAAGGACCGTTAAGATGAAGGGGTTAGTGTAGACAATTTTTATAAATGAGGGGGTCAGTGTGAGAGATTTTTTAGGGGTAGAATTGTCATTTTGCCTCATTCTGTTAACAGAATTAGTGAATTTTTCATTTCATATAGTTGAGGGGGTTTGCATGAATAGTTTTTAAACTTTAGGAAGTCCCCATGAAAAAAAACATGATTAAGGAAGTCTCCGCGTACTTTCACCTTTTAAGTTTTAGAGTCTACTTTGCACAAATTCTTTCATGGTTTAGGGCCTTGTTCCACAAAGAGCTTTATGGGTTTTTTTTTTTTGGGCTTTTTTGAGTTGTCTTTATTCAAATATATATATTTTTGTATTTATTAGTTTTGCTTCAATTTTTTGTGGATTATTCGAGACAAATTGAAAAAGTAAAAAATTATGACTTTTATCCTAATATTTTTAAAAATATCCAAGATTACACCCAAAAAATTATTTAATAAATGGTTTTGGTTATGTATCACTTTCACTTAAATGGTTAAATATTAGTGCTACCCTGTGCCTACGGCACTACGTATCCCTATTAGAGGGAGATGACAGTTGTGTGATTTAGGTGGAAATCATGGGCACTTAACCGGAAAGTGGGAAGATGCACTGCAGCCTTTGGATCAAATGAATCTACGCCGTTTCAAAAACTTGTCCAAACACTCTTTTGTTTTATAATAGAGATAGAGATTGTCTTACCTTGACGAACAATATTTCCAAGTGAGGTGATACGTGCAAGAAGCAAGCCAATGAATCCCTCTTTGTCTGGTTCATCAAAGCATCAAACCAGCTTAATTCCTTCAACTTGTTGAATCTGAACTGAAGCCTTTCGAAAACAACCCCTGCTGCACACAACCACTTTTTCAAGTGGAGAAAAACTAGTTCAAGTTAGATACTACAGTAATAACAAATTGAGCATTCAAGAAAGTCCAATAAAGTGAAAAAAAAAAAAAGGAGAAAAGAAAAGAAAAGACGAAGGGTTCTCAAGATGGTAAGCCAAAAGGAAGCAAGGAAAATTAGTACACAAAAAGAAAACGAAACAGAAGATGGTAAAAAATACCTCAAGAAGCCACCCACTAATCTTGAGATTCTCAACATCCTTGAGAGAGGAAAGAAGATTCAAAACATCCTCACAATCAAATTCACTTTTGCCAATACCTTCTCTCAAATCAAGCACCACATCAACCAAATTCAGACATCCATTCATCTGAATCAGAGGAAGCGCTCCTCTGTACCACAACGACTTCAAATTCGGTGCAGAAATCGCCATACTTTCTAACTCTTCACAACCCACCACTTCAAAACTCTTGAGAGAGTCACTTGCTTTGATATCGATGCTCTGAATCCCACTGCATTTCTCAAGCTTTAAGCTTTCGAGAAACCGGCAGCTGGAAAACAGAGTCGAAACCAAGTCCTCGGCAATTTTGTCGACAGAAACCAGATGCAGAGTCTTTATCGAAGACAAATTGGAGATTCGAGGAGTCGGGTCGTAAACCAAGTTGAAATTACGCTGAATTTCATTTTCTTTTGCAAGGAAATCAAGATGCAGCTCTTCTCCTCCTCCTCCACCCGTGGCAGCTGAGAAAAACAGAGGTTTCTGTGTCTTCTCCGTTTGGAGAGAAAATCTCCAAAGCTCTGGAGAACTGGAAGACTTCGAGAGCAAACTCACGATTTGATTTATCTTCTTGTTAGCTTCATCGTCGGTATCACTGGTAATTTGATTCGGGTCGGAGTCGAATTCGACTTGGAATGGAGTCCAGAGGGTTTTCCATGAGGTAGAGAGAGTGCTGGTTCTTACAGCCTCTTTCAATGGGATTAATGAAACGATTTGGCGAAGGATTTCAGGGGGTAAGTTGCTCATCGTCGTTTCAATCCTCTCCTCCTCCATGGATTCTGTGGTGTTCAAAAGTTTAGAGTGATATGAAAAATAATTGTGAAATGAAAAGTGGCCCTTCGGTTGTTTTCGGAACCGAAAAGTGGTACTTGGTCGTGATCTCTTCGTCTGTACATAGCTATATATACACAGTTTACTAGTGGGAGATAGCTATCTGAGTTTAAATTCTACACGGCCCATGGTTTGTACGGCAAAAGAAATTGCAGATGACACGTTATCTAATGGTCAATTTCAACTTAAAACAGTTTTTTCTCGTTTATATCCTCTCGGTCATAGGACTCTTGTAAAGCAAAAAATTAATTATGAGAGTTTTAGAAACAAAAATAAATTATGATTCATTAAAATAAAATGATAAGAAAAATAAGATTTTCGTACTGATTCAAACAGATTAAAAATTGGAGTACTTAATTTTTTTGCCATAACTTTTAATATATAAACCGAACTATAGGTATGAAATGAAAAATGTTTCTAAGTATTTCAATTTGCAATCCATTTGAATCGGTGTAAAGATTTAATTTTTCTAATCATTTTATCCTAAAGAGTCATAATATGTTTTTGTCGCTAGAGCTCTCTTAATTAGCTTTCTGCTATTTATTTGGGACTCTGTATAGCAGAAACTTAATTATGAGGGTCCTAGGGACAATAATAAAATGACTAAAATTATAAAAAAAATATTTTTGCACTGGTTCAAATGGATTGAAAATTGGAATACTTATTTTTTTACCATAATTTTTAATATATAATTGGTCCAAAAAAATTAAGTGTTCCAGTTTTTAATCCGTTTAAATCGGTACGAAGATCTTATTTTTCTGATCATTTTATCCTAGAGGGTCATAATTTATTTTTTGTCTCTAGAGCCCTCATAATTCAGTTTATGTTTATTATTTGGGACCTTGTAGAGCAGAAACTTAATTATGAGAGTCTTAGGGACAAAAATAAATTATAACATTTTAGGTTAAAATGATTAGAAAAATGAATTTTCCCACCAGCTCAAACGGATTGAAAATTGGAATATTTAATTTTTTTGGACTGTTTATATATTAAAATATATGGGGGGAAAATTAAGTACTCCAATTTTCAATCCGTTTGAACCGGTGCGAAGATCTTAATTTTATGATCATTTTATCATAATGGGTCATATTTTATTTTTGTCTAAAGTTCTCATAATTAAGTTTCTGCTGTACAGGGGTCCTAAGACGAAGAGGATATGAACGAGAAAAACTATTGTTTTAAGTTGAAATTGGCCATTAGGTGACGTGTCATCTACAAATTTATTTGCCGCACAACCAATCTACATGGCGGGGCCGTAAAAAATTGAAACTCATTTCACAAACTTGATAATGATCTAGCATTTCATATGCATACGGAAGTTGCTTCTCCGCTGAAGTAAGTCGATGCGATCCTTACTTTGTTTAAATTATTGGGAAAAATTCAAAATACCTCCCAACCTATACACCCAAATTCAATTAGACTTCCAACCTTTTAAAAACTTCAATTTTACTTCCAACGTTATATTCCGTTAATCAAAATGCCCCCTTCCGTCCAAATTATTAATGGATTCCGTTAAAGACTCCGTTAAATAGTATTCTGATCGAATTTCGATAATCCGAGCCGTTCAATGTGTTTAAAATGTGATTTTAAGGGTACTTTCAAGAAATCAACAAAAAAAATGACCGGGAAGGACTTCATCTGAACAGTTTTTATTCAATAAAAAACTGTTCAGATGAAGTTCTTCCCGGTCATTTTTTTTTGGTTGATTTCTTGCAGGTACCCTTAAAATCACGTTTTAAACACATTGAACGGCTCGGATCATCAAAATTCGATTGGAAAAGGGGAGGTGTGGATCAATCCGGATTTTATTCAAGTACGAGCGTCCGGATTTTGCTTCGGTCCGTACCTCCCCTTTTTCGATCCAATTTTGATGATCCGAGCCGCTCAATGTGATTAGAACGTGATTTTAAGGGTACCTGAGAGAAATTAGTAAAAAAAAATGATCGGAAGGGCTTCATCTGAACAGTTTTTTATTGAACCATTCAATAAAAAACTGTTCAGATGAAGCCCTTCCATATCATTTTTTTTGCTAATTTCTCGAAGATACCCTTAAAATCACGTTTTGAACACATTGAACGGTTTGGATTATCGAAATTCCATCGGGACACTATTTAACGGAGCTTTTAACGGAATCCGTTAGTAATTCGGACGGAAGGGGGCATTTTGATTAACAGAATATAACGTTGGGAGTAAAATTGAAGTTTTTAAAAGGTTGGGAGTCTAATTGAATTTGGGTGTATAGGTTGGGGGTATTTTGAATTTTTCCCTAAATTATTTATTATATTTAAAAAATAAAAATTTCATTTCGTATACAAATCAAGGATTGCTGATTCTAAAAGCAAGAAGTAATTAACGCGCTTCAAACGCAAACTTAAATGAATTATCACTCTCTATTGCTAACCACCCCGCCACCTAGTTGACTTATCCTAGAATTGTTTTCAAATCTGCTTTAAACAGACTCCACTTAATCAACTCCGTTAAGTAATTATGGCACACATCTAGTCAATGCACCTAAAAAAATGTTTAAAAATAGCACATTTGTTCTAATACTTTAGAAATGCCTAAAGCATAAATTAGGCCCCGTTTCCATTAAAAATTTAATGGATTTTACCTTCTCGTTTGCACTGGTAAAAAAATTTCAGCATTTTACAATCTCGTTTCTACTAATAAAATTTTTTTTACCAACAACTTTTTCACTCAAATACCTATTAATAATTTATTCACTACCTGAAACAACTTAACATTTCTTAACAACTTATTAACTCTTATTTACTACTGGAAACACCTAACAACTTTCCAACCACAAATAACAAATTTTTCGCTCCCAAAAACTCCCCTTTAATCACACATGCATGGAAATACTAACAGATAAAATCAAACAAAAGATGAACACATGGAGAGGAGTAGGGATGACCATTTCGATCTGTCCGACCCTACCCAATTTAATCCCCATTGTGAATGGGCAGGGGATTCGGGAATTTTTTTTTTTTTTGGAGATTGGGTAAGATTCATGGATAATTTTTTTTTTAAAATTCAGGGAATGGGTAGAGGGTAAATATGTGTTTATCCTTACCCCAATCTGTAACGATCCTGATTTTTGGCAAATAAAAATTTCGTTAAATATTTGAATTTTTCTTTTAAATACTTGGATTGCTTTAAAAATTTCCTTTTAATTCCTGTAATTCATCGTAATTACATTTTAGCCCCTTGAAAATTCATTTCTTGTTTTTTAGGCCCTACTTAGCAATTCTAGTTAGCTTCTAACCGACTAATTGAAGAACCCGGACTACCAACTCACCTAGTTACAATTCCCTAACCCTAATTGGACATTTTTCACCATCTTTGAGCCTTGTGAACTTTTTCAACCCTGGACTAAAAAATCATTTTATATTTTCTTTTATTATTTTAGTTCTTTTCTTTACCCATTGGACAATAAAAGTTAGAAAAACTTTTGTCCATTAGACAATAGAAAAACTTGATTTTTTCACCTAAGGTACCATTCTAGATTTTGTTAAAGGTACGTATATATAGTTATATATAGTCTTATATACACATGCCTAAAAGTACATGTATATATTATTCAAGTATATATATTACTTTACTTCTTTAACCATTGGTCAATAACTACTAGGGTAGATATTATCCATTGGATAATAGAGTAGTCTTACTAACAAGTACTAAGATGGACTAAATAAATATTTTCCTAGATCCACCATGTGATTATATATGTATATATATGTACCATGGATTTACTATCTAGATTTTCCATCAAAAATATTTTGTACTAGATTTGATAAAGTACTCATATTCACATGACTAAAGGACATTTGGTTATTTAAAATATTATTCAAGTATATATTACCTTTTGTCTATTGGTCAATAAAAGTTAGAGGAACTTTTATCCATTGGATGATGAAACCCTAAATTTTATATTAAAGGTATTCATTGCTAGATTTGATTAAGTACTATTATATAGTAAAAAATAGATTTTATACATGCTTAACAAGGACATTTTGATTATTTAAATATAAAAATTCCTTATTACTTTTGTCCATTGGTCAATAAATACTAGGGGATTTATTATCCATTGGATAATAGGATAAATCTTTCAACAAGTACTGGGGTTCATTAAATAAATCATTTTCTTAGATTTTCCATGTGCTTATTTGCATAAAAAAAGGGGGTGTATCCAAATCCTACATTGCTAAGTACTATAATAAATAAATTAGTACTAGTACCTTGTGAATTTTATTAATAAGAGAATCCTAGCCTTATATTTTATTGGATACTTAGTACCTACCTATATATTTAACTATGTGGACATGAGTGTGTGTGTGTGTGTGTGTCTATATATATATATATATATCATATTATATAAAGCCCTAGATTTTCTAAAGTACATGATCCAATAGTTTAATAAGAACATGTGCATAATTAGATTACTTTAATGGGATATTTGATTTGGAAATCTAGTACCTTGTACCTTTTGGCCTATTATTTTTCTAGGAAAATCTTTACCCATTGGATAATAATTGCTAGGAAAAATTTTATCCCTTGGGTAATAGCCAAGACCTTTGCTATAAATAGCACCCTTGTCAAAGCATTCAACTCACACCTTCACCTAGCAACTTCTCTCTCTAGGAAAACTTGTATTCTTCCTTTGTTCTTGCTTAGTTCTTCTTGTTCTTGAAATTCTTCTTGTGTTCTTCAAGAAACTCATCCAATGCCGCCACTAAACCGCCACCCGACCACCCTCTCGATCCAAAAGTTGTAGTAGTAATAGTTAAGACTTAGTTTAGAGAGAAATCTTTCTCTTTCAAAGCTACCATAAACGTTCCGTAGGAAGTTACTCTGCCCGACCACTGACGTACTTTTCATAGCCCCGCCTTACCGCCAAGAAGAAAGTTAGAGTCCATAGTCCACTAACTCTACATATAGCATAGAACTGTATCTTCAAAAGTAGAATGCTCCTAGTTCAAAGCATAAATACCCTTAATTGTTTTTCACTAAGTATATAAGGTTATCTGTTAACTATCAGTATATAAGGTTATCTGTTGACTGTCCGTATAAAAGGTTATCTGTTGACTGTAAGTCTATAAGGTTATCTGTTAACTATCAGTATATAAGGTTATCTGTCGCCTGAAATGTTAGAAATGCATGAAGTACTTAAAAGGTGTTTTTCTGAAAAAATGAAAAGGATGGGGAGTATGTTGAACTCATCAACTTATGATTTGAGCATGCTAGATAATATAAAATTAGATGATCTTGCTAGTTTAGTTTCAAGATTATAATGCATGATTTGTAATTACGTATGTGAAAAGTCCTACCGCGAAAATCTATGCATGAAAACAAGACACCGAAATCAAGAAAGTTAGAAACATGGCACCTAGGGTGTGGTTAACAAGGAAAAAGTGTTCGAAGAAGGAAATATTTTGAAACTACATAATGACTAATTTTGGTGGCATTATGTGAGATGAGCTCTGCTACGCGCAGAGACAATTCGCAGAGAACCACGCAGAGACAAATGCGTTTGGCCCCATTTCGGGTCCCGAAAAAATCTAGAAAAATATCCATAAATTTTTGAATATTATTTTATGGAGCCCTGTAAAAAATCAATTCCAATGGATATCGATAAGTGTTACTTTTGGATTCGTAAGGGCGAATCGAGCAGTTTCGCCTCTACGAATCCAAAAGTAATACTTATCGATATCCACTGGAGTTGATTTTTTACAGGGCTCCATAAAATAATATTCAAAAATTTATAAATATTTTTCTAGATTTTTTCAGGACCCGAAATGGGGCCAACCTTATTTGTCTCTGCGTGGATCTCTGCAGATTGTCTCTGCTGGTAGTATTTTTGATGTGAGATGTGGGTGTGTGTGTGTGCCAATGGAAACCTGGAGCGGTAGAACCATTGTGCGGATACCCGGAGCGGCGGAACCGAGATAGGGTGTGTGGCTTGGTTACCGCGGAGAGGTGCGGAGAGGTGCCAATGGGAACCCGGAGCGGCGGAACCATTGTGCGGATACTCGGGAACCTGGAGCGGCGGAACCGAGGTTGGGTGTGTTAAAAACAAATTTTAGAAATGTTGATTTGGAAAAAGAAAAGTGTAAAATGGTGACACTGTCTACGACGAGTCGTGTAGAAGAAACTCCGAAATCTTGGACACCAACGATAGTTTGAATACCGAATGTGAATGTGATATTGTTAACTGTCTTATTACATTGGCATGTCTTATGAGGGAATCGTTGGTCTATTACTTGTAAGTTAAGGGTTAATCTATTGAGCCTTTGTAGCTCATAGTGTTACCTTTGGTGACCCTGACATATTATAGATGAACATGGTGAACTCTACACCTTGGAAGCCTTTGGAGCCGAAGAGCTAGCCAGGATGGAGGAAGAAGCGGAGCAGTAGATAGGAACCCTAGTTCTTTCCCTTATTTGAATAAAAGTACTTTTGTAAAATTTATGATGTAATTTGAGCCAGACTCTATTTAAGTTTTCAATAAAATTGTCTATTTAACGTATCCAAAATTTGGGGCATTACACAATCCCCACTAGATCCCTGCCCTGTCACGTCAGAAACCCCCTCATATGTGTATATGATGTATGTATGCTTATATGTATATCCGTGTATATCAGTATATTAGTTTTTGACTTTTAGGTAAGGGTTTCACTTACCCATATCATATTTCTCATTCAAGAGAATTCAAGAGTTGATGTAATTTCAAGTTTGTTTTGCTCATTAATTTTAATTCTGTTGGTTGAGTATTTGTGTGCCAGACTATTTATAAGGCTTTGAGTACTTGATGTAATTATAAGTTTGTTTGGCTTATGTGTTGGCTTTAGTATACAATAAACTAACGCTTATTAATGAATGTTATGTTTCTTGTTCCATATTAATGAAGCTATTTTAGTTTTTTTTTTTTTGAGGTTCGGATTCTCGACTAGGTGGTCTCTCCTCAACCAAATTCTAGAACTTTCCACACCTTTTATACGGTAGTAGATTAGAAACCCAGAGCTATCCGAAAGAGTTCTAGAGATATGGAGAGTAAGTCTTGATTCTCAATAAGATTGACATCTGATTAGAGAGATAATCTAGCAACCATAAGCTTAAGTGAAACCCAATCCTATAAGATTTTATTCTTGGTCGAGCAAAAAAATAGATTTCCTCCCCTTAAAATACATCCCAAGCCAAGTGGCTTTTCAAGTCAGAGTAATTGAGTAATAGGGTTAGGACTAATTCGTATATATGAAATGGGTTGACAATACGAAAACATAATTAAAAGGGTTTGAATTTGAATTATTGACTTTCTTAGGGTGAAAACAATTCAATAATAGGAGAAAGTACGTCATTTGTCGTCACAAAAGGAACAAAACACGGTCTATCCCACCAATTGAATTTTTAATACTATTATCCTTTATATCAAATACTATATATAGTTAGGTTGGTAGCTTTTGGAAGTAGTTGATATTTTAAACTATGCTGTAGAACAAAATTAGGTTGAAGATAAGAGCAAATAGTTTCCAACTTTCCAAGAATAAGAGAACAAAAAAGAAAAACACTAAAGGTGAAGGAGATAGGGAAAAAAAGCTAATTGGATAGTATTTAATTAGACTTTCTTTTCTTGGGATTACGAAACTAACTCGTTAGAGTAAAACCCTTCACTTGAAAAAGCCTTGCTTTGGCAACTACAACTACCCTAATCCCACACTCTATTGGCATTCGAGTCATATTAACTGCTCCACCACCACTATCCCCACATATGTACTCAAAACAGGGTTTACCCATTTCCCTCACATGCTTAACAACAAAAATAGAAGCTATGTAATCACTTAAAACAGGAGTATGTATGATCCATATACTCTCTCTCTCTCTGAGTTCGGCGATTAGGGTTTTCCTGGGGGAGGGGTGGCGCCCCCCTCCTTCCTCACCTCCTCCTCCTCCTCCTCCTCCTCTCTCTCTCTCTCTCTCCTTCGGATCCCTCTCCCTCTCTAAACTCGGTGCGCTTTGACATCGACAGAGCCGATCATTCACGCGCAGTTCACCTGCGTGCACTTCTTCTCGATCTTCTTCACCACATGCAGCTCAATCAAAGTTATCAAGCCATCCCCGTTCTTGTCGTTTCGGGCATTGCATAGATCGAGTCCAGACGAGGTCTTAGTTCTTGGGCCGGAGGTCGTAACACTTGGTGTTACTGGATGGTGGTGTGTGGTTGTTGTGGTGGTCGGGAATCATATCCGTGGTCTTTGCAGCTGGTCGCCCTTGTGCCAGCGGTGGCGGCGGCGGTGGCAGTGATGATTGCGGTCTTGGTCGGCAATTTGGACGGCTGAATTTAGGTGTATGGGTTTGTTGTTTCTTATAGATATTTTTTTGGATTGTTGCTTTTTTTGGGTCTGTTGTTCTCATTCCTTGTGGGTATTTTTCTCACCCCTTGTGGGTGTCGTCGTTTTTTCTTATTTGATGAACTTGATGTGAGTTTTGTGAGACGTGTGGTAACTTTGTTGCTCAATACGTGGCTGCTTAGTTGCAACCTAACCTCTTAGAAAGGTTTACACCCCAAGCGTAGGGCTAGGTCGTTGAAAGCATAATAACCGGTAAAATCAAAATCATTCCCACAGAGAAATCTTCTTAAGCGAATTCAGATTAGATGTTGCGTAAAGAGTTGTGGCGTTCAAGTGGCCAACTTTGGTATTCGAAGTGAATGACTATAATTAAATTTGGAATTAAACTAGATTAGAGATGGTCGAGTCAAAGGGATTGATTTACCCAAGACTTAGCCATCAAATGGTTCCTTAATCTAACTCAAGAGTAGACCGAAACCGTCCGAATTCCACAAGAAGAATTAAAAGCTAAAACTTCTTAAAACTTAATTCAAAACTCTGATTCAAATTGAACTCATTTAACGCAGGTGAGAGATGGAAAAGAATCGTTCGCACATGTAGGATTATCAAGCACGTAGCATAAGACGATAAACTTAATGATCAAAGAAGCTACCAACCCCATGATCAATACTAGACATCATGGGTTAAATTCATTCAAAAACCTTGAACTTAAGTTAAAGATAAGAGAAACCATTGAAACCACTAAGTCATAGAGTGAACCTCACCCCACGACCAATCCTATATACTATTCACACATAGCAAATTAAAAGACTAGAAATTATGCTAGGAAATGAAAACATGATTAGCCGATAAAAATGGAAAGAAACTTGATTTATATAAAGATCCAACTAGTAGCTAAAACATTAATACTATGGAAATTAACAAACAGCTTGACCTTACTTGAGTTGTTGAAGGAAATGATTAAGAAAACTTGAAACAAAGCTATGAGCTCTTAGAATACAAAATGACTTAAAGTGTAAAAGATTACATAATGGCCAATTATGGAATAAAAGGCTATTTATAAGCTTTACAAATCAGCCCTACAATGGACCAAAGGCCCTCAAAATATCTCAAAAATATGTCTAAAGTAGAAACTTTCCATAAATGGAAGGTTGAAATATTCAGCAAAAAAGTGCTGGTTGAAGGGCACTGGTACCGATACCTAAATTTTTGAGGTATTGGTACCAAACAACCTGTCTTTCATATCAACAAAATGGTACCAGTGCCATGTTTTTGAGGTACCGATACCTCTGTGTGAAAACTGCAGAACAAGTTCAGCTTGGCACTGTAGGCCTTGTGGTGTCCCGACGGCTCTCTGATACTTCAATACTTGATCAATGGGACTTGACGGAAGTATGCCATGTGGCCTTGGACTCTCAGATGCCCTCGAGAGCGATCCTCGATGCTTTAACTTCACTTCCTTAGTTTGAATTGCCCATTTGACACTTGACTCTCCGGGCATCCATCGAGACTTCTTGTCGTGCCTTTAAGTCTTGGTGACGATGAGGCACATGCCATCGGGCACTTGGACACGAGGTTGCACCTGGTGTATTTCTTGGCGCTCAAACACGCGATGAATTTAGTTGGAGTTGGATACAGTCTTTGAACTGAGTCCCCTCCTATTTGGTTTCTTGATCTCTTGTTTAGGGATAAAGTTTCCTCTTGATGTACTATTTTTTGGATCTACAATATTACCTGTTATCGTTGTGGCAAAAAAAAAAAAACTCCCTCACAATTTACAAAATATTAATGATTTACTTCCTAAACAACATTCTCAAAATATAAGAAAAATTAATTACAACTCGATAATTAGGAATACAATTAAATGTGTCTTGTCATGGAATTCGCCAATAAAGAGAGGCGGTGGCCTATGGACCATACATTTGGTGTTCCACATTCTCTTCTTAAAAATTAGGTATTTATTTTACATTTTCAAACTCAAATATAATGAAAATGAATAATAATTTTTTGATTTTTTTTGCAACGTTTAAAAGATATCAATGAGATTTATCAAACATGATCCATATTGCTAGGAAAATTATTTGTATAAACACATAATTTTTGAGTTTGAAATTGCCTTGTTAAAAATGAGTACTTAATTTTGGATCTGAATATTGAATAAGTACTTATTTGTAATTTTTAAGCTAAAAATAATGGATTTATTGAATATGTTTTATAGATCTTGTTTGAAATGTGATCTTTTAAATGATGCAAAAAAAAAAAAACTAAAAATTGTTTTTGTAAGCCCATTATTTTTAAACTTGAAAATTATAAATAAGAACTTATTTTTTAAGAAGGTTTCTGGAATGGCAATAGGCATTTGGGTCATCTTTTAATATATATCAAAACAGTTTGAATAACTTTGTAGTAGTATAATTTTGTCATCGTAAACATTTCCGAGTCTCAGACTTTGACTTTTGATTGCCTAGTGAGGTTGATTCAAGAACAAGACTTGTACGGACAACCGACCTCGTGCTTTGGGCGTTGTTTGGTCGCAAAGCTGACTTTAGACATAACACAGTAAAAGAATGGGAAAAGAATCCAATTTTTTTTTTTTGGAATGGCGGAGAAAGAATCCCCAGTTGCAAAGCCCGAAAATGTCGCATTAGAAATCCGGCCACTTGACTAGTCTCGATTGATCTACATCTATAATTTCTTCTATGTATCTGCATGTTGACTCTTTCACACATTGTCACCATCTTGCGCACACCAGGCCTGAAATTACCCTTGCTTACTGGCCAAGAAATCAAGCTCAAGTGCTCAACTATGAGCTGAAATCAACTAGAATTTTCTATTCAAGACAAAAAAAATAAATTACAATGACATTACTTCTATTTGATCTTCAAAAAGAGAGTCCGACTTGTAGAGATGGAGTTGAAAGAACGGTGGTTGAAGGTTTCGAAAATATGTCATGAGAAAGCAAAAATATGTACTCATTATAGAATATGCATGATAACTTATGTGCCTTGGGAGCTTGAGTACGTACGCCACCCCAATCTTGTTGCAATGATTTGACCTTTTTCCGGAACACCAACCCAATAATTATTTGAGCCAAATAATATGATCGGAAGAAAGAAGAATAAATGTTTAGGCCAAATAATATCATCATCATCATCATCATCATCATCAGAAGAATTGTTACATGAAAAATTATATCTAATGGTTGTACAATAGTGGTTGAATTGGTAGTTTCTGTTGTTTTGCAATGAAGATACTCTCGACCAATGCCATTTTAATGGATTTTGAAGAGCATTATGCAATTTTATGTATACTAAGCACATGTAGTACATCTGGTGCTATATGTCTATTATCATTAGTTCGAAGACAAAAAAAAAAATATACCGGAATAAGTATTTCTTTTGATGCAGGCTGCAATTTGTGCAATTATGTACACAGGGTCAATGCTCTCCCGAACGTCTTGGGGAATGATAAGCACCCAATAATGTAGATATTTGGGGCGCTTAGTCCTCTTTTATGGCATATTTACTTGCGTTTATCTAGCTTTTATAGTGATTTTGTACGTAAGGTTCGTTTGAGTATGTTTCAGGTTCAACGTCCTAATAAGGCATGTTTTGACGCCAAGAATAACCCCCGAGGGTGTCCGAGCATCCAAGGCCAAGTGGCGGAGTGCCACCGATCCCCAATAATCAATAAACGAAGCATCGGGTGAAGTCCGGGGCCGTTGGATGCCAAGTCGGGGAACTTGAAGGCAGTGCTGTACTTAGCAGTGTGGTATCGATATGCCATTATAGGCTGTATCGATACTACTAAGTTACGAATTTGGGGAGAGAATAATGTATTGATACAACCCTTAATGGAGTATCGATATATCAGGCTTTCAAGCAGATCTTTGTTACTTTTTGGACTTTCCACGTATGGAATACTTACTACTTTTAGTATGTTTTAAGATATTTGTTGAGAGAGAAATTGAGATGTATAAAAGTCCTTCTCTCTCCCTTTAGTTCGTATCTACTTTTTGCTTTAAGTCTTTCTTTCTTCCTAAGAAACTCCATAGCTTGCTTCCAAGCTATTTAGTTGTAATCCTTGCAAGAACACATTAAGATATTTGTCTTACGTTAATTTGTCGTTCATTAAAGTTGTTCGTACGGACAAGATCCTTTATAATATCAAGTTTTTTTTTTCGTTTTCTACGGTTAAATCTTATATATCGTTTCTCTACTATGCTTTATCTTTCGAGTACGTGTGAGTAGTTTATCGGCTAAGTCTTGTGGTGATTCTTTCTCCATGATTTAGGTTTGTATTTGTTCTTGTTATCTTGGGCTTAAAGAATGGATTTCGGAATATACTAAACTTGTGATTTTTCAGTCTAAACTAGAGTTGTTAACTTCTTCGATGCTGTGTCGCAAGCGGTCTTGGTGATAAGCGAGTAATGTTCACATTAGCTGTAACGTCCTGAATTTTGGGTACGTTAAATAAACAATTTTATTGAAAATTTAGATAGAGTCTGGCTCAATATTACATCATAAACCTTACAAAAGTACTTTTATTCAAATAAGGGAGGGAATTAGGGTTCCTATCTACTGCTCTGCTTCTTCCTCCATCCTGGCTAGCTCTTCAGCTCCAAAGGCTTCCAAGGTGTAAAGTTCATCCTGTTCGTTTATGAGGTACATTATACCAGCGTCGCCACCGATATAATATGTCAAGATCACCAAAGGCAACTCCATGAGCTACAAAAGCCCAATAGAATAAACCCTACCCGCTAACCCTTAACTTACAAGTAATAGACCAATGATTTCTACGTAGTATATGAAATTTTAATAAGACAGTTAATAATAACACATTCGCATTCGCTAACCAAGCTAACGTTGGTGTCCATGATTCTCTTTATTTCTCCTACGCGACTCATCGTAAACCGTGTCTCATTTTCTTTTTCCTTTACCAAATCAATATTTCCAAAATCATTTTTAATACACCCAATCTCGGTTCCGCCGCGCCGGGTTCCCGAGTATCCTCACAATGGTTCCGCCATGCCGGGTTCCCATTGGCACACAAAACTTTGCATTGGCTCCTCTCCACGGATAACTAAGCTACACAACCAACCTCGATTCCGCCGCGCTGGTCTCCCGAGTATCCTTACAATGGTTCCGCTGCGCCGGGCTCCCATTGGCACACACACACACATATCTCACATAATGCCACAAAAACTGGTCATTATGTAGTTTCAAAATATTTCCTCCTTCGTAACACATTTTCCTTGTTAACCACACCCTAGATGCCATTTTTCTACTTTCTCGATTTCCCATGTCTCGTTGTCATGCAATGACTCCGCGGTAGGACTTTTCACATACAAAATCATAATCATTCATTATAATCTTGAAACTAAACTAGCAAAATCATCAAACTCTATATTACCTAACATACTTCAAATTACAACAAACAAGTTTACTAACTATCATGCAATTCCAACATTTAAAAGCGATAGATAACGTTATATACTTAGAGAAAATGATTAAGAAAACTCTATGTTAACTTTGAACTAGAGAGTAAGGACATTTTACTTTCCAACATTCGATTCTACGCTATACGTGGAGTTAGTGAATGAGGGGTTCTACCTTACTTCTTGGCGATTGGTCAGTTTTGAGAATAGGTCGTTGGTTTTGCGAATCGGCGACGTAACGGCTCCGGATTGCTTCGAAAGGAAGAGAGATGGATTTTCTCTTCCTATAAACAACTTTGTTAACTAAGCTACTTTAAGGATCTAGGGGTGGTTTTGGTGGTAGCTCTCAAGAACTACTTTGGAACTTTAGAAAACTTAGAACTCTAGAGAGAAGTGAGAGCAAGAAGTGAAGGTGTGAGTTTAAGTTTGAATGAGCTTGCTATTTATAGGCCAAGCATGCCCTCTCTCCCGAATTCTCTCTCTCTCTCTCTCTCTCTCTCTCTCTCTCTCTCTCCTATCTTTGATTTTTTTTCATCTTTCAAGCTTGATTGAAAGCTTGATGGGTTAGGTCAAAGGTTTGCTTGTACAACTTCTACCTAGTTCTTAGGCATGCAAGGCTAGATTTGATACTTTGGATTGGATTATGGAAAAGATTGGTGGAGGAAAGGAGGATGGTACAACGTTTAAAATTAGTAAATGTACAAATACGGACAATGTGCATGAATTTTTGCTTGATCAAGTGGATATCTATGGATTGTATTCTAGTCAAGTACAATGCAAGAAGATCAAGAAAGATCAATACAAGGTACACTCCAAATCTCTCACTTTTCCTCTCTCTTTCTCTCTCTCTCTCTCTCTCTCTCTCTCTCTCCCCCCCCCCTCTCTCGGCCATCTCTCTATCTCTCTCACATTTATATATATATATATATATATATATATATATAATAAACAAAATAAAAAGATATGTACTTATGGTACTATGTGATCAAAGGGGATTTCAAAACCAAGATTTTCTTATTAAATTATCCTAATACACACATGTGTACTTTGTAATAATATAAGAAAGAGAGAGAGTGTGTGTGTGTGTGTGTATATATATATATATATATATATATATATAAGTCCAAGTACATACATACATATATATATATATAAGTGTGTACCATGCAATCTAGGTAGATTTTCAAATAAAAAATCCCTTATTAAACTAATCCAAATTGGCACATGTTCTTATTATAATAATGTACTAGTGTACCTAGGAAATCTATGGTATTAAGTCTATAAGGTACACACACACACACACACACACACATATATATATATATATATATCATCACATGGAAAATCTAGAAAATGTTTTATTAATAAACCCTAGTTCTTGTTGGTAAGACCAACTCTATTATCCAATGGGTAATAATTTCCCTAGTAGATATTGACCAATGGATAAAAGTTTCCCTACCTTTTATTGTCCAAAGGGCAAAGAAAAGAAATAAAATAATAAAAGAAAATATATAATGCTTTTCTAGTCTAAGGTTAGAAAGGTTCAAAAGGCTCAAAGATGGTCAAAAAGGTTCATCTAGAGTTAGGGAATTGTAACTAGGTGAATTGGTAGTTCGGTTTCTCCAACTAGTCGGTTAGAAACTAACTAGACTTGCCAAATAAGGTCTTTAATCAAGAAACGAATTTTTAGGGGCTAAAATGTAATTACGACGAATTAACAAGAAAATTATAAAAACATTCTAGAGAAATTAAAGAATTTCGAATAAACAACGAGATTTTTAGGAAGTTGTTACATTAGCGCCTCCTAATTTATCATTGATAAGTCTTTTTATTTTATTTCTTGGTGTTTTAATGCTTAGTTTTTGTATTTTAGGTATTTGGAGAATTTGATAAAAGAATATACAAAATGAAAATATTAAATGGGTATTTGATACTCAGCCGTTCGGATCAATCAAGTGGAATTGTTGTACGGAGTAATATTTGCAAGTTAATTGGCCAAAGAATAAGACTATTTCAGGAAGTAAAAATAAGAATTGGCCTTGGACTTTGGTACACAAGTGGGCCCAATAGTTAATGATTATTTTGACTAAGTGGGCCATGGAGAAAAATTGGAAGTACACGCCTAGGACTTGGAGTAATAACTGTGGCCAATAGTGACGCAGCAGAATTCATGAGAGACTAGTTAGCGTACTACTCCAAACGAGATAAAAAAAAACATCGCAACGAACAAATCTTGTGCACAAGAAAGAAAGAGAGAATATCTGCAATATTATTAATAAAAGTTATAAAAGTTGCATAAACATTAGATTACAACCTCTTTTATAGGCCGAAACCCTAGAAACTCTAAAAATAAACTTGGAAAATAAAAAGTCCCATAATTTGGGGCTTTTCCTAAAACTAAAAACGGGAAAGAAAAACAAGACTTTCCAAAAAAGAATCAAGTTAAAAGGAATTACGGATTAAGAGTTATTAATGAAACAAATCTTTTCTAAAACGGCAAAATAACGCAATTGAAAGCCTAAACGAAGGAATTAGGCCGAAAAGCACCATTCATTATCAACCTAGGGTTACGAGTATGGACCAGAGCGTGAAAATAAGTCATCCCACCAAGTTTGAGCCTATTCCGAGCTCGACCGAATTTTGCCAATTTGGGTAACTTAAAATTAAACACCGCTTAGGCTTTCGGGGCTTGGCTCGATCCAGCTGATCATGGAATTGGGCTTCCACATGTTCTACATCAAATAGGGTTTTTGTTATTGGTTGGCAACAGCTTATAAAAGAGAGAGAGCTGCGCACGAAGGAGGGATTAATTTTTACAACAGATCACTTTTCGAAGGAACGGAGGAAGAACGGGTTGCTGAGAACGAAGAACGGTTTGCCATCAATATTGTTTAGTTTTTAAGTTTTGTTCAATTACTCGAACTTCGGTAACTCGTTTTAATTTTAGTTTTTTTATTTATTTATAAAAGTTATTCATTGATATTTGATTAGTTGATATTTCTTATTTATTTTTCATCTCGCGTAATAGAAGTATGTTTCAATCTAGGGGTTCATTTGTTTATTGCTTAATGATGAGGGAGTAGTCGCATACGTACGGTCGCAGGATAATTAGCACACCGTAGCCAGGTCGGACATGTTCTGCTCTTGTTTTCCGACATAAAAATTGAAAGGGAAATTTTAGGTTAATTAAGAACATCTGTGAGACAAACCCGGGCATCGTCGGAGCCATGTGAACGGGAGAATGGGAGTCCAAAACTTATTCTCCGTTGCGCATGGGTAAACGGCGACCATAAAGGTTCGCATCTTTCGGGGTATGTTTTTCTTTCTAAAGTTGACTGTTTTTTTTTTAAGAACACTGAGTGGAGTACGGAAGTCCGAACTGCATGTTGCGAGTGCTATGAATCCTACGACCGTACCTTCTTTTTAATTATTTGAAAAATGAAACAATTTCTTAATTTTAGTTAATCTCAGCATCAAACTACAAGGGGTGGCTACCTAAGAGCCCGTTTAAATTATGACAACCCGAGTTTTAAGTCAGCACACATCACCGTCTATGTGGATTCGACTGTGGTCTTACTAGATATTGTGCTACGTCGGTCTCCGCCCTACGCTTGGGGCAACCCATTAATTCAGAACAAGAAAATCGTCAAGCACTTGGCGCACAACATTCTTAAAATTCTGTCACTCATAGGTTTTGATAAATGTGTCCAAAATGAGTTTATCAATATTTTGGAAAACCATATCTTTTGATTTAAACAAGGTTCAAAGCTAATTCTTCCGAGTGAGAGCACGCGGTTGTGATTCTCATTTGAGTTAATATCGTCGAGAATCGTTATCGGCCTAAGTCACGGGAAAGATGATCCCTAGACTTGCCTTTTAGTTAATCAAAACCTTTTTCTAGTCGTTTAAAGAGAGAACTCTCCACCTTTCATAGCAATTAAAACCAAAAGTTGGCCGACTAAACGCCACAAACCTTTCACTCTATAAGCCGAACTAGCTATATTGGAATCTCCCTGTGGGTACGATCCCGGTCTTTCCAATTATCATGCTGACGACGATCTAACCCTACGCTTGTGGTATTTAACATTATTTGAAGACAAGGTTATTGACTAAGCGGGGAACCTTCACCAAAACTTTCGGTGCCGCAAGAGCAAGCTAGCTACCCAGTTACGTCGCAAAAGGGTAACTTCTATATATGGACGTGAGTACTTTAATTTCCATGCAGGTTGCCCTCAGTACACTCTGTCAATTGACTTGCCAATTATTTTTCCAAAAAAATTTAAAAAAAAAACAAAAAGAAGCAGAAGTTGAATATGACTTTACAACTACCACTAGACTTTTGCATTAATTTCTAGCATTAGTTGATATATAATTAATAATTATATATACAGTCGTCGGAGAAAAGTAAACCATGCAGCTGCAAATTAATTGTGAAAATCAATCCAAAAAGATTCCATAGATTTCTAAGAGTGATTTGATTATTGAATTGGGCCACCACGTAGTGAACCATGAAGTAAGACCTCTCCAATCATATCATCTATTCCTCTCATGTGATCTTCGTGTAAAATGAAATCTGCATCACTTTATGATTTAAATCGTTAATTTTCTAAGTTTAGATTGTTAGTAATTTATTTTAATTAACGGGTATCTGTAATCTTAACGTGGGGAGATTAATAAGTATTTAATATCATGGAGCTCGTAATATAATTGAGATAAGGACGAGAGTGCAATTATAATTCTGTAGTGGGGTGAATTATAATTAGTGAAATAAGAAGTAGAATCCTGGTGGAATTAGGTTTTCTTATTTACACTGGGAGCCCAGACTTATTACTCCTTAGATCCCTATCGTAGCCCTATATATATACGTTATGTTCTCTAGGTCAGATTAACGTTTTTCTATTATTCACGAAATAGAGGCAGATTTAGAGAGAGCAAACAGATCGCAAAAGAGTCCACACTCAGTTCGTGTTCTAGACGTGCAGAGAATACGATAGAAGATCGTAAGGTACGATCGAGCAGTATTCGTGGTTTATAGCAAGGCGTGCTATAACAAGTTCAACCAGCGTTCGTGTCGTAGGGAGTTGTGGTAAAACCCTAATTCCGCCTTGTAGGATTTTTATTTTTGTTGTCTAATCTGTACGCATCATTACTGGGTCTTGGGGATTCGATTTCCCAACATAGATATGTTTTTGTAGTTATACCAAAAGTAAGTTTATCGGACAACCGATAAAGACTTTGACTAAAGTGTACGGGTCATAGAAAAAATGAGTAGTATCTATTGTCCATTTTTTATTTGACAATTATGCTTCTTCAAGTATATATTTGTGTCTGATAGATCTTTTTTTTTTTTTTCTAACATGAACTCATTGAGGCATAAAAAATCCATGGCTCAGATCGACAAGTAAAACCGTGATGAATCTTTATTTTACGTCGAAGAAAATCTATGGCTTGGATCGTCAAGAAAAACAGTGATAAATCTTATTTTATGTTGTGGAAGACTCACACTAGCTCATACGATATTCATAAGTTGAACCGTCACTCTGTGATTTATTTTCATTTATTATTGAGGTCCAATCAATGAACAGGCTGCATTTCGGCAAGACCAATATATAACTTAATTACTCCCTCCGTCCCTTTTTTTAGGTCCAGTATTTCATTTTGGGTTGTCCCTTAATAAGTGTCCATTTTGTAAAGGTAGTGGGTAAAAATTGATATATTGTTTATTTTGCCCCTAAAAGTAGATTTTTTTTTAAAAAGTAAGTGGATAAAAGTGTAATGATGATTGGTAAGTAGAGAAAGTGGAGAAAAAAGTTGATGTGATAGGTATAATGATGATGTCTTTTTAATAAGTTGGAGTTACGAAGCAGGACATTTGAAAATGGACGGAGGGAGTATAAGATGTCGGTCCGAAATAATATATATCGACAGTGTTTTTATAATATTTTACCCTGATATCTCTGATCTTCATTACCTGCCACGGCAAGTTATTCAATTTCAATGTTAATACTGTGAATGCAACGGTCAAATCTTGTTTTTTTTTTCTTCAAAAGTGAGAAGATTGTATTGATAAATGTTTAGCAGCACTTACAAAACGAAGATCATTACAAAAAATTTGGATAAAGCCATATTAACCATCTAACAAATAAAAAATGAGTAAATCACGAGATAATGATGTCGTTCATCCTAATTCAGGCATGGACTGACGTAACAGCGACACTTTTAAATGTCTAACATCTAATTAGGAGTTTCAAACGAGAAAAAAAATACGAAGTTAAAGGACAAAAGACACCAAATGCCCAGACGATCAGATGTACTCCCAAAAACTACAGATCTGCCAAGTGACCACGAGTTGCCCTGCCAAAGACATCGTGTAGTGATTGAACGCTGAAGCACAGATAACGTTGTAAAGCAACCTCGATTGAAAGAATCCGATTTGTAGATAAAATTCGTCCAAAGATAAAACTAACAACTCTCGTAAAACAAGAGACACAACTCTCACAGATCAAACGACAAATTGTTAATGTGGAGAGAAAAGAAGGAAAAAAATTAAAAAATTAAAAAAGAGACCGGAATAGTACCACAGCCTTATACTTCAAGAAGTTGATTATTGACGTTGAACCTAATCCGAGACTGCACCGTACGTTTGGCCAAATTAATATGTTAAATGACCTTTTTTTTTGTCCTTATTCAATTTTTTTTTTTCCACATTTGTAGATTTTTTATGGATTATTGTTTCCTCATGATAAGAGGAATTTAAAAAGTAAAAATTTACAATTGAAATTCTATTTTAATAAAGACAAAAAAATTGGTTGTAATTTTTAATTTTTAGATTTCTCTCATCATGACGAAGTTTAGGCCTTTAGGTGTTGGGGCTTGGTCCCTGTTGGGTTTAGCCTTGGTTGGCATCTTGCCAATCAAGGATTGGGTCTCAGATTGGACTATTTGTCTTTTTCTTATCCTATTAATTTTTGTAACAATTTCAAACGTTAATAAAAAAAATTCGCCGTTCAAAAAAAATGGCGTAGCAATAATTCTCAAAAAATTAACGATCAACTAACAAAATCAAAACAATTTGAATAAGGATAAAAAAAAATAAGTCATTTGACTTATTGGGCCAAACAAGTTTAATCTGTACAGAATTGAGTTTTATTCTGTCACTTATTTTTGTAGGGCCATATATACAATTCCTTCCATTTTACGACATTTCACACCCCTACCTCCTAAAGGAAAAAACGAAAAACCAAAAGCTTGAACACCTAAATTTACAACCAACTGAAATTATTCTCGTCTTTGATTAATCCAAAAAAGTAGACCTTATTCGAAGAAGAAATAACTATCCGCTCTGGATTGCACGAGAACGTCTGATTTAACTGACTCTTGGGAATTTTCATGACCCGCCATGACTGTTTTTCCGGTGATATTACAGTCATGGATTTAAGAGCAACTGAGTTCCTAAGTAAAAGATCCATTAGCATCATCAACTGGTCATCCTCTTCATTTGTAAAACCTTCCAATTGAATGAGTTTCAGACGTTCAAGTTGACAAACATTCGACGTCACCGTTTCGTAGTCCATCCACAAGTGAGGCTCGTGCCAAAATTGGTGGAAATATGGGCAGGTGATGGAGCTCAAGTTTTGATCAATCTGCATATATAATTCAAATGAATTAAGAGTCCGTTCGATTAGGAAGGGAAAAAAAATGCTGATAATAAAAAATGGAAGAAAATGAAGTGGCACAAAGGAAGTGAAAAGAAAATTTATTTTCTCTCGTAGATTTTTTTTAATGAGGAAAATAGATTCTCCTATAATAAAAATAATGATACCAAAAAGAAACCCTCTGGTAATACACCAGGGAGCGTTACACAAAAAGGACAAGCTCAACCAAATGGGAGAGTCATACAGTAAGAACAAGTTTAACCTATCACTACAATTCACCTCTCATACATTTGATAGATTGGGAGTTTTGGGAAAACCTTGGCCTGAATTTTCCTTAAAAATAAGGTCTGAGAAGAGAGGAATAAATTCTTTAATGGCTTGTCAGATAAGTTTTTTTTATAATTTTTTTTGATAATTGGATATCTAGGCTAGTTTACGTGCACCTTGACTAACTGGATGTATTTTTGCTTACATGTTTTTCTCTTATCACAATCCGACCCCTTGAGGAAAAAATTGTTTAATAAATGGTTTTGGTTAGGTATCACTTTCATTACTTTCCTATTGTTCTCTCACCTTGATGAACAATTTTTCCAAGTGAGGTGATATGTGTAAGAAGCAAGCCAATGAATCCCTCTTTGTCTGGTTCATCAAAGCATCAAACCAGCTTAATTCCATCAATTTGTTGAATTTGAACTGAAGCCTTCCGAAAATCACCCCTGCTGCACACAACCACTTTTTTTGAAGTGGAAAAAGTAGTTGAAGTTATATAACAAATTGAGCATTCAAGGAATTACTCTTCTACCCTTCTTCAAAAAAAAATTCCAATAAAGTGAAGAAAAAAAAAACTTCTCAAACTGCTCGATTGTTATTTCCGACATGGGCGAAGGCACTAAGGAATAGAACCCGCTCACTTTGATTTTCCACCGGAACATTTGATAGTTTGTAACCAAATTTTGCTATTTTGACTCCACAAAAAATCTGTAAATTGTCTCAATTTATTTTAAATTCATAGAAATCTCAAGCGTTATCTTCTTTTCGAAAGTTGATAATGCTAGAAATGAGACTGTGATGCATTATTTTAAAAATATAATGTCTTTTGGGGTCAACTATGAGGCAAAAATGAATTATTTGTGGATATCGATATTATAATTAACCTCTTAATTTAGTTATTTTTGGACTTCTGAGTAGAAAAAATATAGTTGCATATGAATCTAATTTTTGACTCTACTAACCAAAATTTCTGGCTTCGCCCCTGATTTCCGAGATAAATTTTCAAATACTTTTTGAAAAATTAGTTCTAGAAACACCCAAAGGATGTAATCAAAAGATTTTAAGCAAAAAGAAAGCAAGGAAAATTAAAACACAAAAAGAAAACGAAACAAAAGACGGTAAAAAATACCTCAAGAAGCCACCCACTAATCTTGAGAATCTCAACATCCTTGAGAGAGGAAAGAAGATTCAAAACATCCTCACAATCAAATTCACTTCTGCCAAAACCTTGTCTCAAATCAAGCACCACATCAACCAAATTCAGACATCCATTCATCTGAATCAGAGGAAGAGCTCCTCTGTACCACAACGACTTCAAATTCGGTGCAGAAATCGCCATACTTTCTACCTCTTCACAACCCACCACTTCAAAACTCTTGAGAGAGTCACTTGCTTTGATATCGATGCTCTGAATCCCACTGCATTTCTCAAGCTTTAAGCTTTCGAGAAACCGGCAGCTGGAAAACAGAGTCGAAACCAAGTCCTCGGCAATTTTGTTGACAGAAACCAGATGCAGAGTCTTTATCGAAGAAAAATTGGAGATTCGAGGAGTCGGGTCGTAAACCAAGTTGAAATTACGCTGAATTTCATTTTCTTTAGCAAGGAAATCAAGATGCAGCTCTTCTCCTCCTCCACCACCCTGGGCAGCTGAGAAAAACAGAGGTTTCTGTGTCTTCTCCGTTTGGAGAGAAAATCTCCAAAGCTCTGGAGAACTGGAAGACTTCGAGAGCAAACCCACGATTTGATTTATCTTCTTGCTAGCTTCATCGTCGGTATCACTGGTAATTTGATTCGGGTCGTAGTTGAATTCGACTTGGAAGGGAGTCCAGAGGGTTTTCCATGAGGTAGAGAGAGTGCTGGTTCTTACAGCCTCTTTCAATGGGATTAATGAAACGATTTGGCGAAGGATTTCAGGGGGTAAGTTGCTCATCGTGGTTTCAATCCTCTCCTCCTCCATGGATTCTGTGGTATTCAAAAGTTTAGAGTGATATGAAAAATGATTGAGAAATGATAAGCGGCCCTATGTTTTTTTTTTTTGGAACTGAAAAGTGGTACTTGGTTGTGATATCTTCATGTGTGTGTGTATATATATATACACACGCGCAGTTACTAGAGGGAGCTAGCTATCAAATAAATGAGCTATTTAAAATACGGTTTTGTGTCACAGGTTTCGAGTAATTATTCAGCAATCTTGGCGCCCCACCACGAGAATAATTTTGTTACCCGCAAACAAAAAAGTGTGGATCCAATTACAAACTAATTTTGTTATTATCAAAAAGTGTATTGATCATGTGAACTTTACACGATTTGCTATTAATAAGAGTGAATGTAATTTTCACATTCTTTAGATGAGGGTGACAAAATCGGACTTTAAACAACACCCTTATCCACAAAATATTTTCTTGGGGTCCGTACATTTAGTAGTGTAACTCACAGAAATGTGTAGTGAGTAAAGATATTTAGGGATTTCTTCCCTTCGTGGGATTTTTCAATCTCCTGATTCTTGATCTCGGAGGTTTAATTTCTCTCTTTCCCCCTTCACCCCCATCCTCCTTCTCTCCAAACCACCATCCGCCGCCTTGCAGATCGTGGTTGCTGGAGGCGTCCTTCTCCCGCTGGAGTGGGAGATCTAGGTGGGTGGATGAAGTCTGCTCCGGTACGGCGGACTACGTCCGATTCTGTTACCGATTTTTCTTTTTCTTTTTTTTTTTTCTTGTTCTTTTCTTTGGGGTCCCCTATGTGGGATTTCTCTCTATTTGTGGGGCTTCTATCACCCCTATGTGGGTGTTTTTGGTTGTTTTCTGCAGTGCTCCGTCTGTTTGGAGCGATGGATTTAGTTGGAGTTGGGTACAGTCTTTGAACTGAATCCCCTCCTATTTGGTTTATTGATATCTTGTTTAGGGATAGAGTTTCCTCTTTATGTACTATTTTTTGGATCTATAATATCACCTGTTATCGTTGTGGCAAAAAAAAAAAAACCTCACAATTTTCAAAATATTGGTGATTTACTTCCTAAACAAACATTCTCAAAATATATGAAAAATAAATTACAACTCGATAATTAGGAATAAAATTAAATGTGTTTCTTGTTATGGAATTTGCCAATAAAGAGAGGCGGTGCCCATGGACCATACATTTGGTGTTTCACATTCCCTTCTTAAAAAATAAGTATTTATTTTATATTTTCAAACTCAAATCTAATAAAATTGAATAATAACTTTATGATTTTTTTTGCAACATTTAATTTGCGATCATCATCAAAAAATGGACAAACCGTCTGTATGCGCGCTTGTTGTTGAACCTGCATTTTATCGGGAAATTTTGCTCGTTCAGAGTTTCGAGCAAGATTGTGAATATATACAATCTCATATAACTGCAGGAAAAACACTCCCGGGATGGACCATACACACTGACAACAACCTCCGATTCAATGGTTCAATCTTTGTACCTAGTATTGGCACTCTTCGGGATGCAGTACTTTGAGAATTTCACCACTCAAACTTCGTTGTGCCTCCCGGTGGTACGAAGATGTATCATGACCTACGGAGAATGTACTGGTGGGAAGGAAATGAAGAGAGATGTGGCAAACTTCGTGTCAACCTATTTGGTTTGTCAACAAGTTAAGGCCGAACACCAGAACCCCGGAGGAGACTTGCAACCCTTACCGATTTTGACCTGGAAGTGGGAACATATTTCCATGAATTTTGTGGCTGGTCTGCCCAGGTCGCTGAAGTCAAACACTGTTATTTGGGTAATAGTTGACCGCCTCACCAAGTCTGCACATTTTTTACCGGTAAAAATGACAGAGAACATGGAGACTTTAAGTTGGCTCTACATTCAAGAGATTGTCCGATTGCACGGAGTACCCCTGTCCATAGTATCCGACCAGGACTTGAGATTTGTGTCAAATTTTTGGAAGGGTCCACAAAAAGCCTTGGAAACAAACATTCGGCTGAGCACCGCGTTTCATCCTCAAACAGATGGACAGATGGAGAGGACAATTCAGATACTGGAGGATACGCTGAGATGTGCACTTAACTTTTCTAGGAATTGGGAACGACACTTGGCCTTAGTTGAGTTCGTTTACAACAACAGCTATCAATCAAGCATTGAAATGGCCCTCTATGAGGCTTTGTATGGACAACCTTGTCGTTCACCTGTTTGTTGGACCGATGTTGGAGAAGCTGGGTTGATTGGACCAGATTTAGTCAGAAATACAACCGAGAAAATCAAAGTCATCCGAGAGAAGCTAATTACTGCTCAGAGTCATCAGAAGAGTTATTCGGAGAAGAGGAATAGACCCTTATCTTTTCAAGTTGGAGACCATGTATTCTAAAAATCAGACCGCGTCGAGGAGTGATTCTGTAACGACCCGGATTTTTTGCCCTATTTTTTTTTCGAATGAAAAAAAAATAGGGCCAAAAATCTGGGTCGTTACAATAAAAAAAAGAGAGACAGCTTGGATCTCCCCCATGGAAGTCTAGAGAGAAAACCGGCCGGTGGGTTTCGGTTCCACACTAGCCCGGGCACCAATCCGGATTACCCAATCGTAGCTCAGTCCTAAGCATCCCAGAACCAATTACCAATCAATCAAACCGTTCCCGAGCCATCCTCCGTCGCCGTCGTCTCCTCCGTTTTTACCGAAACCAACCTGGAACCGTTTCTCTTTTCGGCCGAATTCAAGGTATTATAATCCATCTCCTACCTTCTCCTAAGTATAATAAGTGTTTATGTATTGTTGTTTAACATTTCAGAGTAGGAGAAATCAACCCCGACGTCGCACGGTGTCTCACGGAAATTCCCCTGTTTTCGTTTCGAACAGTTACTGTTCACGTGTAGTTTTTTTTGAAAAAGAAGATGCCGATATTATAGTCATCCTCTTGGACTTCGTGAATTTATAGTTTTGGCCCCAAGAGATGTGTTTTGTTCTTGGTGGATTTAACTTACGTGTTAGTATATATGAACAGTAATGAAAATAATTGAGTTCATAATTATGTTGCCCTAGTTTAGTGTTAATTGAATACTTATAAGAATGATGGAAGATTACTAATTAAATTACTTGTTTGATAAAAATTTTCATTTATTTAATAAATTAAGGGCAACGGCCCAATCATAAAACGCTATGTGTTTTTCTTACTTGCACAATATCAATTATTATGTTGGCTTTCACATAGAAACATATCATGTTTATTGATTACATTATTATGGATTCTTGATTGTTGTATTTGTTGAATCAGAATTTGGTTCGCTTGGTGGTTTCAAATGAGAATTTTGCAGATGTTGTTATGATTAATGAAAAAGGAAAAACAGATGAAGGTTGTGGGCTTAGCAGGACCTCAGGTATTGAGGGCAGCCTGATGGACCTAGAATTGTGAGGGTGGCCAAGCAGGACCTCAGGTATTGAGGGTAGCCTAGCAGGACCTTGAGGGCTACTAATACCTCGTGATATTGAAGGTAGCAAGACATTTAAAATATGAGTTCGTAAGACGATGGATACTATGGTGCAGGTATAATTATGAAATGTGAGATTCAAAAGAAGGTAATTTAAAGGCTTGCTAATAGATTTACTTATTTAATGCTTGTCGTTTTATTATTTCCATGTGAATTGTGATAAGACTGCTTAGCTATAAAATAAGGGGTTGGTAAGGTTAGGATTATTCTACTGAGTGAATTATCACTCACGGATACGTTTGTATCCTGGTAAATTGGTTGCTTCGGCGATCAATTTGCCAGAGTATACAGGATTCAATAGTGGAGCAGTTTGACACAGGAAGAATACAAGGGGCGGAGATCGAGTATGCTTGGGATTTGTATCAAGACTAGAGTTGCTCTGAAGTTATTTCAATAAAATGCCAGATTTTATTAAGGTTAAATAAGTATTTTTTTTTTTGAGTCAGTATCTTCAATGAGAAGTCGGCTCAATGTTTGTCAGACCAATGTTTCCCTTTGAATAAAAGTTTTGTATTTTCAAATTGAGTTGAAATAAAGAAATCCCTATGTTGATACATCCGTGTTTATTTGGTTGACTAAAGAAATCTTTTTCGAAAAATAATAATTTATGCTGCCGATATTCGTTTAAAATATCGGGGCATTACAGATTCGGTTTGGGAAAAAGGGGAAATTTTCACCACAATATATTGGACCGTTCGATATTCTGGAGAAGATTGGGAAAGTAGCTTACCGTCTAGCATTACCGCCGCAGCTAGATCGAGTCCATAACGTGTTTCACGTCTCCATGCTTCGCAAGTACATGGCCCACCCCAATCACGTTATCAACTGGGAGGATGTCAACCTGAACGAAGACATAACATTTGAGGAGCAACCAGTGGAAATTGAGGATCACTGTGAGAAAAATATCCGAGGGAAGAAGATCAAATTGGTGCGGGTTCTATGGAGACATCAAGGGGTAGAAGAATCCACCTGGGAACGAGAAGCCACCATGCGAGAAAATTTCCCTCACCTTTTTCAGTCGTAGTGTGTACCTAATTTCGAGAACGAAATTTATTAAGGGGGATAGGGTGTAACGATCCTAATTTTTGTTTAATAACTTCTCTTTATGGGATTATCATTCTATTAAAATTAATTAGATTATTTAATTATAATTAAATCCTAAATCTAACTTAACCTAATTACGTAAATTACAAAAATCTTAGTGTGTGTACATAATATATACTTACTTGGACAGAAAGGAAAAGAGAGAAAGAGGATGGAATGGGAATAAATAAGAGAGAGAGGAGATAAGATAGAAACAAATGAGAGAGAGAGAGAGAGAGAATATGAGTAGTAGGGAGAAAGAAAGAATAAGAGAGGAGATAAGAAGATATAAATGGGGGAGATTACTAATCGCCCCCGTGTCAGGCCCCCCTGACATGGCCTGGCCTTTCCCCATTTACCAACAAACACCCCCCCCCCCCCCCCCCCCCCCGTGCTCTCTCTTTCTCCCCCCGTGCTCTCTCTTTCTCTCTCCCTCTTAGCAGTCTCTCTCTCTCTCTCTCTCTCTTGATTTTCTTTTATAAAATTTTAAATGTTAATAACTTTTTTTCATGTATTTTTTTAAATAAATTATATATTTTTAAAATCTACTCAACGAAATCTATCAAACGAGCCTAATATTGATGGTGAAATAATGTAAAACGAAAAAATTATATTTTTCCGTAGTTTAAACTGTTTAACAAGGTTGAAAAATGTGTTCCAAATTTCAATTTGTTTGAACAGGTGGAAAGAGGAAAAGTTTCCTAATCATTTTATTAACTAAAATGATCAAAAAATTAAAATTTTTCCACCGGTTGAAACGAAAAAAAGAAAAAAGAAAAAAGAGAGACAATCGGTGCCTTGTAGTGCATGTGGTGGTTTTGTGCGCATGTGAGCCTTGAAGAGTTTTGGACATGGAGCACATAGGTGAATTGGGGCTTGATGACTAAGCATCACTTGCCTAGGAGTAATTAGTTATCCTGCAAAGGAAAAAAATTTAGAGATGAGCGCCTCATCATTTGCCTATAGTTGGACTTTATCAACTTGCAGAGCAGTTGCAAATTTAGAGATGTAGAAACTTGCAGAGCATTGAGTTGAGCACCTTATCAACTCAACTTGCAGAGTATAGAGTACGTTGAGCATTGAGTTGGCTATATAATCTGATGATTGGGAGCAATTTTTGAGTAATCACATCCTCATAATTTTCTTCAACTCTCATTTCATTTTCATAATTCATAAAACAACATTATAGATCAGTACAGTTTTTTATTTTCGGATAGTTGGTCAGCTGGGAACGATGTTGCGAATGATATTCCTTGTGGGGAGACCAGCTCCTACGTTGGGCATGATTACACAACCTAATTTTTCAATCTCTTTAGACAGTTTAAACTACCACAGAAATATAGTTTTCCCGTTTTATATTATTTCACAATCAATATTAGGCTCGTTTGATAGGTTTCATTGAGTACATTTTAAAAATATATAATTTATTTAAAAAAATTACGTGAAACAAAAGTTATTAACATTTAAAAATTTATAACAAAAAGAGAGAGAGAGAGAGAGACTGAGGGGTGTGTGTGTGTGTGTGTGTGTGTGTGTGAGAGAGAGAGAGAGAGAGAATGTGGAGGTGGAGGTGGGGTAAAATCGAAAATTGATGGGCCTGTGCCAGACTCCCCTGTCGCGCGCGCGCGGGTGGGGGGGCCTTAACACCTCTCATAAATGGGAGAGGAGAGAGAGAGGGGAATTGTCTATAAATAGAAAACCCTCCCACATTTTTTCTGGACACCAAAAATCCCTCCAATTTTATTCTCTCACACACACACACTAGTTCCAGAAAGAAAGTGGGCCGAGATGGTGAGAGAGGAGAAGTACACCCCATCACCACTTTCCTCACCACATCACCACCAAACACCATATTTATTTATATTTAGAGGGAAGTTAGAATTTTTTTTTGGATCAATCCGAGATCGAATGAAGCTGTGTTGCTGCATTCCAACCCGACCCCACATAACTCAACCCACTACTGACTAGAAATAAGGTAGAAACCTTCTATCTACTCACTTAAGTATAATTAATGTTACGATATTATTTATTAAAGAGATTGAAATTGGAATTTTTGTTGATTCGCATGTTAATATATATATATATATATACACACTAGTGTAATGCCCGTGCTTCGCACGTTTTCGCGTGCTCATTGGATGTTTTGGTATCAGGAAGTGTTTTGGGTTTTCGTAGTAATGATAGTAGAAAAATATTGAGGTGTTATTAAACAAGAAATGAGTTTTAGTTTTTGAAATAGTAGGCTTTTTTTTGTTGGGCACATCTTATGTGTTTCATTTTCGGAACTGCAGAAACTGCAAGTTATTTTCTGGGCTAACTATTCAAAGAAGAGCAAGGCATGAGCTAAATCAGGTTCTAAACCAAGAGCATAATGTTGGGAGTAAATCAAGTTCTGAACCTGGAGCATAATATTGGCACATTCCTATGGTGGATCTAACTTCGAAGCATTTTTTTGGCTTTAAGGCTAGGATTACTTTTTTCTAAGCTTCTAAATTTCAGTCCACCATTGGGTTCTTAACTTCGAGCACAAAAGTTGGATACGCAGAAGCAAGTCTTAGTTGTTTAGCTTAACAGAAGGAACCACAGTTCATTGAAGGCTTTAAAAATCTACAAGCATGCAGGCAAGGATACCTACCTTGAATGCTAGAAGGAGTGAGTGGCAAACCAGTAGACTGCATGATTTTTTTCTCGTTGGACTTGGAAATTGCATGATTTTTTTTTGTTGGACTTGGAAATTGTTTGCAATGTTGAGAGAGATTGTTCTGAAGGTGTAATATTTGTGAATGCCAGAAAGATTTTCCAAATTCAGACATCAAAACGTATTAGGAAGTAGCATTCATACGAAATAGCTCAATTGTCCTATCTATTTGAATCAGAAAACCAGTACTAAGGATACAGAAATTGGTCCTTATCACGTGATCACAAAAGCTTGCCTTCAAGATTTAACAAACTCAGAGAATGAGGAAGAATATTTCTATGACGACATAATGACATATATGTGAGTTACTTAGCTCTGTCAGTCTTGTACATATGGGCAATCTCAGGCACTAAAGGATCATCAGGGTTCGGTTCCGTAAGCAGCGAACAGATTGATAGTTGCACCTGAAAAAAAAGGACACAGCGTAAAGTAGTGGTGAGAGATTTCTAAATTGAATGGGTATTACTCATTCACAATAGTACAAAAGGATAAATAATCCCAAATATACCACGTTCTCTTATAGAGCACAAACAATAAGCACATTACCTTGGATACGGTAAGAAATGGGCTCCACTGCTCCTTAAGAATGTCAAGCCAAATGCTACCATTGCTGTTAATGTTAGGGTGGTACACTTATGTTTTGAAAGAAACCTGCTAAACACACAATCATGAATTTTTCATATGACTATCTGACCAACACATAAGCATCCAACTCCAAGGTTGCAAATGGTAGTACAAAAGGTATGGTGAATAGTGGAACCATCCAATTAGAAGTGTGCACCAACCATTGGAATACAGCCAACCATGGTTCTAAGGCAAGCCTAAACCAACACAAACATAACTGCATACTTTGAATATACGGAAATAGACATGGATACAAGGAGAGGTTTGGGAGAAGGAAAAATACACTTCTAACTTTCTTCATTGACTAAATGAACATGTTATTACCTTCGGCGGCTCAAAAGGATAATCCGGAGGGAAGTGGATAGTAACAAGAAACACACCACCAGTAAATGGGCTGTCTGTAGGGCCCATAATTGTTGCTTGCCAATGAAACATGCCTTCACCAATAGGACCAATACAAATTTAAACCTCTTCCTTAACACCATGACTATATATTTTTCTGATGAGATGGTAAAAGGTCAAAGAGAATTAGAGGACAAAATAAAAATATTAATTCCAAATTTCCCATATTCACAACTTTCTCTAAAAAAAAGCAGAAACATTCCTCTTATGCTAAGTTTGGTAGTAGCCAGATTACCAATCTCTAAGGGGGGATTGCCTGAATCCAAACTAAACCACCTTGGTTCTATCAAATGATTCCACCCAAGAACATGCCAAAGTTACTCAATACCAACTCACAAACTCCAACACAGCAGTAAATATAACATTCTGCACCGATGTGTGCACCCAGAGAACCAAAAACCAAACGGAATAGTAGGTATAAAGTAAATTACCCAATTCATTTAAATCCCGACAAATTTTTCCTAGAAATGTGATTAGGGAGAGCGAGAATCAAATCATGAAAATGTCTCTAAGAGAGAAGGGACTGAAAGTTATTGGAAATTCAGAAAGGTAAGAGATCAAATTGGAGCTCAGCTCAACCACATGCATGCAACAAGGTTATATGAAGAAAATAACTAAATGAAGCACTCTCACATAGTTAACACTCCAGATAGATGATAAACCCATGATCCTACTGTAAAACCATTTCATAAAAACAACCAAATGAAGCACTCACATAGTTACACTCCAAATAGACACAAACACAATAACCCTGATCTTACTGCAAAAACATAATCAATTAAGATCATTCATGAAAACAACATTGTTTGAAGTATATAAGGGTTGGGTTTCGGTCAACCATTAAAATGTGGGGTAAACGAATGAACTTCTATGTTCTTACATCAACCAAAGTAAAGGACCTTATGCCACTGTAAACATTACAGTAGCATTCTGGATAGACAAAACATTACGTGACTACAGAAAGTGTCAGCTGTAGAGACTGTATCTGAGTAATAATATTCAATGTAACTCAAAACCCAATGGTGAATTTTGCCCATCACACTCATCCGAATGAATTAAGTTTGAACCCAACCAAACAATATAATTGCCATCAAAACGAATACATAAATCTCAAAACAAACCAACGACGCGATAATGCTAAACCAATTGCTCAAAGAAAATGAAAGGGGGAGGAGCTTGGAAAAGAGATGCTAGAACTACAACCAAGCAGTGGATTACCATGTTGAAACCTCCCCAATGCTAGTACAGTGAGATTAATATAGTCATACATCATACTAAGTTCATACCAAAAAATGCATATTCAGGAACATATCAAATAGGAAAAAATTATGCACGCACAAGTACTGGTTCATAACAACAGAACAAACCAGCGCTGTAAGAAGCAGGAGAATCCTTCTGCAAGTCCTTCAGTTCCTTTTGGATCCTCTTTGAAGCCATAACCAGTACACAATAGTTGCAACACCAGCACAGAAATCTCACTGCAAAAAATTCCCACATCAAATTCAGGAGAACATGAAAGATAGCACATGATATGGATATCAAGTCGCACCATAAAATTTATTGGAACCATCCAATTAGTAAAGTCACATGCAGTAACATAATGACTCGTAAAAGCATCAAGAGAAGAGAGGAAGATGATACTCAAGTTAGATTTAGAGCTGTTTTCCAAACGAAATACTACTGCAAGAACGTAGAATTGCAACTTCATTTCCTAAAAGCCCATTTGGATTGAGGGATTTGGTGAGAAAGGAAACAAATAGCAAGTAGAAGCTCACCACTTGTTTAGATAAACATGTGAGAAATGTGAGTAAATGCAAATGCAAGGTCTATTTTGTTTCTACAAAAAATGATGAGATTTGACGAGAAACCATAACCCTTTCATTCCTCTTGAAATCACTCAATCCAAAGGGGCTGAATATTCAAACATTAAAAGTACTTGACAGAGCAAAAGGAAATGAAAAACCTTGATCCAAACACAGCTAAATGAAATGGAACTTCTTTTTTTTTTTTGGCTTCCTGATTTCCATGTAAGAACGCAATACAATTAGGACCATTACAATTTTTTTTTTGATCAGCACCATTACAAATTCAAAACTCAAAATTTTGCTTGAACCCTCTGGGTTCAAAAAATGCACTGTAAAACTTTGACCTTGCAATCACAATTGAATTCAACCAAGCTTAAAAGTCCGCACATTTTTCCCACTAAAACTGCTAACCAAGCTCAAATAGGACATATTGAATATTTCTTTATGAAAGGCACGTCAGCAATGTATATTAAGTTATGTGTACTTGGCAACACTGCTTCTCCGACGTTTCCAAGCGTGTCATTTGAACTCCTCAAGTAGTGCACTGCTCCAGGTTCAGTTCCAATCTTATGATGGTGCACACCCAAAACTTCAAGAGAGTATTGGCAAGTAGATGCCAAAGCATCTTAAAGCTCATAGCCAGACTGAATTAAAGAGACCTTTATGGACATTTCAAAAAATTATTAGATAGGTTAAAGATAACTAATATGAAGTTAGTATCCTAGTCAAAAATTTGAAGCATAAATATTCCTTCAAACATAAAAAGATGGGCCAAGACTTGCAAGAAATGGACAAGGATAAACTTAAAACGGGACTACACAAGACCTTTAAAGCCCAATCAACATGTTCAAACACTGCACATATAGAAGATGACAAAGCAATTCGAACAAAGGAAAAAGGGTATCCCCTACTACATATAAAATATATTTAAGGTTTGATCGATAACTTAGAAAACTGAATCATCAACTCTAATCAATTGCACATATCTGATGGTCCTATTTTATTGGACATCTAATCTGTTCCTCAGTTCCATTTTCTTAGTTTATCCTTTATTAACATTGTAAACATGCAGCACAACTAAAGCATAGCATTTCTTTCTAGTAAGTTTAAAACAACACTACACAAGAGCTCTAAAGGGCAATCAGTGTGTTCAAATGGTGCACACATAGAAGATGACAAAGGGATTCGAACAAGGCCAAAAGGCCCAAAACTATATCCCCTACTACATTTAATGTATCCTCTTGAACAAAGCCATGTCCTATTGAACATCTAATCTATTCCACTACCTTAATATATCCTTTATTAACAGTATAAACATACAAACCAAATCGAGCCTTATGTCCCAATCACTTGGGGTCGGCTACATGAATCTTTTTCTTCCATTGAGTTCTGTCAAAGGCCAAAACTTAATGTATCTTTTATTAACAATCAACAGTTCTATACATATAACACAAACAAAGGTATTGTATTTTTTTACTCAGGCTCCATTGTCAAGATAGTGTATCCATAATCTAGGAAACTCATCACTTCATGAAACCTCCATTGTCCAACCAATAAGTATATTTTTGTATCATTTACCCATTTTCTTTTTTTCCCCTCTGCTTTTTTACTATATCTTTATAATCTACGAAACTCATCACCTCATGAAACCTCCATTGTCCCCGCAATCAGTATAGTTTCTGTATCACTTGCCCTTTTTTTTCTTCGGCTTTTTTCCTCTTTCTCCTTCTTATTCCTTCATACCTCAGTGAGTGTTCATATCGTTTTTATAACTTCTAATAGTACATGGCTTCTATCATTAGTTCTGCTATTCATGCTTAGCAACTCTTTTACTCAAGTAAATATAGTTTTCCTGAACCTATGTACCTGCTTCTAAGGCGCGTGATTCAGTGACAAGTTGAAAAATCCAGTAGTTTGAGTTTTTTCAACAATCATAGCCATAGCATAAATGGAATACATACATCCTTTAAAGAGACAATTCAAAAGCCAAATTACAACAATATTATCATATCACACAAATCATCGAATCGAAACTTGAAACTAACGAAAATTTACCTCTGCTCACTCGTCTTCTTTCTTGTAGCCCTAACCAGCCTAGGAATGAATGAAGCAATAAGATATCTCGGCTCTCCTTTAATGACGGCAACAGCCGCAAAAATAGTGCTTTAAGCATGAGATAGTACAGATTCTTGAGTAAAATAAGGAGACCAATCGGCTAAGCAAGCACAAGATTTCAGCAAAATCCAAAAATACAGTACGATTTCAGCGAGTAAATTCTGGACAACCAAACATCTGTCTCTTTCGTTCTTGATCGATCGCCGAAGGAAGGAGATCGATCGGCTAAGCAAGTACAAAATTTCAGTAAATTCTGGAAAGATAGTACAAATTCTGCGAGTGAAATCCGGAGAAGCAAGCACTCGTTTCTTTGCTCTCGATCGATCGCCGAGGTAGTACAGATCAAACGGCTCAAAAAGTACAAAATTCCATTGAAATCTGGAAACAGAGTACAAATTTGAGAGTGAAAGCCGGAGGACCGGCCCTCGTCTCTCTCGCTCTTGAGCGTTTGCAAGTAAAATGCAAAATACCAAACATACCCCAAGACCAACACATGCAAGGACCAAACGACGGAAGGAAAAACTCCAGAGGACAATAATGTAATTTCAGTTCATGCCTTGGCTTACCACTCTTGATTCTTTTATTACAAGTGTATTGATATATATATATATATATATATATATATAATATACTGGTTCGGGCATTTCGTTATTATATGATTATATTCATTGACCTCAACTGTAAAGATAATTAAACCAAAATGATGTCGTTAAAATTTAGTTAGTGAATTCAATTAAGCGAAATGGAGATTTCAAAATTCTTGCATGTTAAATTATAAATTAATTGAAAAACAGTGAGATGGTATCATCTGGACACATGAATGGAATTATAAAGCGATTATTATTTTTTATTAAATGGTGCCGACATGGGTATTTTGAAGGAAACGTGAAATTTAAATGTGGACTCCACATGATTATTTGTAAACTCTAATGTTGAACGTGCGAAATGATGCATGTGTACAAGACATGAAAAACAAGAAAAAGTTGAAAAAAAAATAGAAACAGGGAAAAGTTAAGAGAATGGATTGACAATTGTGTGAGCATAAGAACCCGATAGGTTTTGAAAGAATAAATAGCGGAATCATGGCTCGGGTGCGTGCGTGACCTAGGAGCCTGGTAGGTTTTGAAAGAATAAACAGTGGAACTAGTGTCGTGTGTGAGTTGGAGATAAAGACTAAGAGCCCGGTAGGTTCTGAAAGAGACGAACAACAGAATCGGTGCTTTTGGATGGTATAATCTGTAATAAAGCTTGTGAGCCCGGTAGGTCCTGAAAGATGGAGCAGCCAAAACAGTGCTTGAAAAAATATATTGAAAAGTGAAACGACATTGGAAAAAAATAATGACACGAATTACGATACGCTGCGATGACAGTTGTGACATGTTGACACTTTGTGTGATGATTTGATATTGTGTGATGAAATGTTAAACTTTTGTATTTTTCATTTACAAGATTATATGATATTTTTGCTAGTGTAAGGGACATAGGGGTAGGAGTTAGCTGCTAAGTTTAATTGCTCATTTGATCTACTTTTGTGGACCTGGCATTTTATGCCAGATAAAGGAGATGGACAGGAAGGATGTTACAGTTTGGAAGAGTTCGGTGCGGAGCAGATGGCTGCTGAAGAAGATGGACACCTTGAGTAGTAGAAAATTACCTTAGTACCCCTCCCTTTTCGATTCAATAAAATGTACTTCGGTATTCAGGATTTTTTGTAATGACGTTTTAATTAAATAAATGTTCAACTCTGAAATTATTTTAATTAACGTTTCTGAAAAATCAAGGCGTTACAATATATATATATATATATATATATATATATATATATACACACACATACATGCGGCGATTCTGAAAACACCCAAAAAAAATACCTCACAGTTCTTGATTAAATTTTGATGATCTGAGCCGCTCAATATGATCCGAACGTGATTTTAAGAGTACTTGAGAGAAATAAGCAAAAAAAATGACCAGAAAAGGCTTGATCCGAACAGTTTCAAACAGTTTTATACTGAACGGTTTAAATAAAAACTGCTAAAATCAAGCTTTTTCTGGTCATTTTTTTTGCTAATTTCTCGCGAGCACCTTTAAAATCACATTCTGCACACATTGAACGGTTTGGATCAGAAAATTTTGATCGGAAACTATGAGATTGAGATTTGGGATGTTTTTTTAGGTGGTTTTTTGGGTGTCCCTTAAACCGTCCCGATATATATATATATATATATATATATATATATATATATATATATGTATATATATATATCGGAATAAGTATTTCTTTTGATGCAGGCTGCAATTTGTGCAATTATGTATATGGGTGTCAAATGGGTCGGGTCGGCACGAGCACGACACATTTAAATGTGGCATGGCATAGGCACGGATTAATCCTGGCGCGACACGATCTTACTGGGCGCGCGCCACAGCACGGAAGTTGCCCTGGCATGGCACGGCATGGCACAACATGATCTTGGACGGGCACGGCACTGACACAACACTACATGACATGGTTCTAGCCAGGCACGGCACGACACGCGGCACAGTACGGGCACGGAAGTGAGGGGGAACGACACGGGCACGACATGGCATGAAACAGTCTTAGACGGGCACGACATAGAAGTGGGATGGGGCACAAGTCACGACACGGCACGATATGGTTCTAGCTAGGCACGACACGGGCACGGGCACGACATGAGACATGGAAAAACCCAAAAAAAAATGTTATTAAATAAATAAGGGATTTCAGATTATAGTTTACTTTATTTCTGTGTATTTTTTGATAATCCAATAATTTATTAATCTTTTATTTTTATTTAAGTAAAATAAGCTTTTAAAATATTTTATATGATTAAGAAATTTTGAATGAAAATTCAAACATGATAATATATCAATTACTACACATATATTGATATATATTGCGTTTTATCAAATAAAGATTTAAAAAAAATACATAGAAATAAATAAGAAAAAGTAATATATATTATATAATCTATTCTATAAAAACGGGTGTGGGCTATATGCCCGGAAAATTTTCCCATCTCTCTTTTTGTATTTTTAGTGTTACAAAAAGGGGAAATGGTTGGTTCGTTCGTGAGTCGCCACCCGGGTTTGAAAAGGATTAACCTCGAGAAACCGTTTATTTGAAAAATATGACTCTTTTGCCCTTTTAAAAAGGTTTTGGTCTATTGAAAATAGAGAATTTTGGGTTCGGAAATCAGGTTACGAGAGGGGAAGATTTTGTTTTTAAAAGCACCCCCCTCGCCCGATAAAATCGGTCTCTACTAATACTTGTGGGATTAGAACATCATCATTTTATTACTCAATTTTTTAGGCCACACGAACAGATATAGCACATAAATAGTTTAATTGTTGCAGCAAATAACAAGTATGTTTGAATCTGACTTTTAATTGCAGGAAAATAACATGTAGCCAACTGATTGCTATTCTGTTCCACGAGAAATACCACCGTACGGCAGAAAGTTGTGCCGTACGGCACATGGCTTCGTGGTTTTCAATTTTAAAACAAAGCTATGTAACACTCCATGTTTTAATAGGAATATATGCTCATGTGTCAGTTAGGCAGCATTTATGTCAAAACAACGACTGATTCAATTTTCATGAATTTGAACTAGCGTGGCATGTATTGTTTAAAATAGAGTATGAAACAGAACATGAAGTGATATGGTATGTCATGTAAAAAGAATGAAAAAAGGAGTTGTGAATAAAACTGTTCCCTAAAGACCTCTATCGTACGGTAGTAATGTGTACCGCACGGTGGAGAAAGGTGGGATTCCAACTTTGATTTTCATGCAGTATTTGAACCATTTGTACCCAAAAGTTGTTATAAGGAACCAACCTGAGATTAATGGTGTACCCCTCAGAATACAAAGATAAGTATTGGATAAAAGATTTATACCTCTTGAAGCGAAACCTTTCTTTGGAAAACTATGACAATTGCAAAGTCTTTTGGCACGAGCTTGAACAAATTTGTGGACTTTAGTATGCTGTGATGGCAAGGTGTGAGACCTAAACCGTGGGTTGCCTTTGAAGAATAATTTTTGGACTTGGCTTTTGAAAGAGGTTGGAAGAAGTATGAAAACAAGTATGGATTTTTCAAAGCATTTTGGAACTGTTTTTGATTGATAAAACTGAATTTCTCTCTTCTCCAAAAAAATGTTCTCTCTCTCTCTCTCTCTCTCTCTTCAAAAAATCGTGTCCCTCCTGTCTAATGAAGGGGGGAGGTATTTATAGGGTAAAAATGGCTTGGAAATGAAGCAAACTTGGTCTGTACGCATTTTTAACTGTCATTGTGTCCACCGTACGGCACATAAACTCTACTGTACGGCACTAGGCTTCCACCGTATGGCACATCCCAACCGACTTAACTTTAGGCGGTTAAAAACTCTACCGTACGGCACAGTTGACCACCGTATGGCACAGTTGACCGCCGTACAGTACGGGTGACTGCTCAACAGGCCGAACTTCGCAAGGCCGCCCCGGACACTCCCGAAGTTAGTTTTGGGTGTTCTATGGACCGTTGGAAAGCTCGTTAAGTCTACTTTATAACCCAAGTGGTTTGGATAAAAATAATTTTGTACATCAAAAGATAAGACAATTTTACCCTCAGGTGGCGTACTAGAAGGTGGTGGACTCAAACCATAAAAAGAAGGAAGTTTGATTTATGAAAATTGGCCTAAAAGCAGACTAAACAGAAGACCGTTGGTGCAATGACGGCCAAAACACGTACTCACTTATTTTAAGTGTTACTTGGCACTCTCATACCTAGTTCTAAGGTGTTTTCTCACTCCTTCGAGTACAAAGAGCGTTGTTTAAAGCTTTCAAGACACGTTTTCATTATTGGGAAGCTTATCGGTCACTTGTCTACGGTTTTCAAAATGTAGCGCTCCAAAAGGTTTATATCAATCCAAAGGTTTAAATCATTCTTTGTTTATCATCATTGGGGACTTAAAAGTTATTCGGGATTTCCAAATTGGGGTGTCTACAACAGGCCTCTTGTACGCTAGCCACACAATTACGACACAAGTATGACGATCCATACCGTTCATTTTGTTGTTCTTGGTTTTTTTAATCACTCTCACAAATTTTCGGGTCTATCGGGTTTTTGAAGCCCTTGCATCGGGACGTAGATTTATTATTAGGGAATTTTTTGTTATGTGCGATCGAGTATATAACAATAACCAATTTACTTCATTTTTTGCATGAATGATATAATCACTCCCACATAAAAGGTAGATGGTTCTGATTTTCAAAAAACAACTCAGGCGGCCCTCAAGTGGTGTATTATAGGACTTTAAAGCCTTTGGAAGCACTGAATGTGTTCTGATCACGTGATTTCCGACATCCGATTATCACCTATTTTGGGGAGAATGATAAATTTGATAACATCTTAAATCGTAACGGTTTAGATCGAACATTCGAAAAATGAGTTTGCAGCTACCTTTCAAATCTATACATCTAACTTATCTGGTTCCAAACCAATGTATTCCGCTATAGTCCAATGTACGCTAGCCACACGATTGCAACACAAGCATGACGATCCATACCGTTCATTTTGTTGTTCTTGGTGTTTTAATCACTTTCACAAATTCTCGGGTCTATCAGGTTTTGAAAGTCCTTTCATCGGGACGTAGATTCATTAATAGAAAATTTTTTGTTATGTGCGATCAAGTATATAACGACAACCAATTTACTTCATTTTTTGCACGAATGATATAATCACTCCCACATAAAAGGTAGATGGTTCTGATTTTCAAAAACAGCTCGGGCGACCTTCGAGTGGTGCATTATAGGACTCTACGAGAATTTTCGATAAGTTGGTGCATATGGATTATGGTGTCTCGTATGCACATGATCACACAGATCATATAAAAGGAATGAGATGCTGCCTAGCAGACATCTCATTCTTCGATCTCTCTCAAACTCTCAGACTCTCTCAACGTCTCTCTGTCCTCTCACCTCTGGCGAGCCTCAACGTTCGGATTATTCAAAATTATTTCTTCGGATTCACCGATTCATTCACCTCTCTCTCTCTCTCTCTCTATATATATATATATATATGTGTGTGTGTGTGTGTGTGTGTGTGTGTCTCTCAATATTTCTCAAATGGTCACACCTCTCTCTGTCTTGCTGCTCACCTCTCTCTCTCTCTCTCTCTCTCTCTCTCTCTCTCTCTCTCTCTCCGTTTTTGACTTTCCAGTGACACAACTCTCAAATGGTGAGTTGGTGCGACGGTGACCATCACAAGTGAAGAGATCAGATCTAAACTCAGTGACCATCATCATCTCACTCTCTCAACGTCTCTGTCTCTCCCAGTCTCTCATCACCTCAGGTCCTCAACTCACCGACTCGCTCATTGGTCACCGTGTCTCTCTCTCTCTCTCTCTCTCTCTCTCTCTCTCTCTCTCCTCTCTCTCTCTCTCTCTCACAGGTACCTTTATCACTTCCCTCTCCAGTCTCCACTTATCTACTGTAATTAGGATTTCTGAAATTCGGGTTTTGACCTATTTTTGAAATTAAGATTACGAAATTAGGGTTTTTGTTAATTGTTACTAATTTATGAAATTAGGGCTTTTATTAATTGTTACTAATTTCTGAAATTAAGGTTGCAAAATTAGGGCCTTTCTTACTAATTTCTGAAATTAGGGCTTTTGTAACTAATTTCTGAAATTAGGGTTACAAAATTAGGGCTTTAGTTACTAATTTCTGAAATTAGTAACAAAGCCTTGTTACTAATTTCTGAAATTAGGTTTATGAAATGGTATTTGTTACTAATTTCTGAAATTAGTAATAACAAGAAATTAGGGCTTTTCACTTTTGTTACTAATTTCTGAATTTAGGGTTACGAAATTGCTTTTGAAGATTTTGTTAGTAATTTCGTATATTAGTATATTTTCGACAAATTTGTCGAAACTAATTTTTTTTACACACACCTACACTAATTTTGTATATTAGTACACACATGCATTGTTGATATTTTGTATATTCTAGGAATGGCCAGATCTGATGATTTTGTTATAGATGCACTGTTGATATGGATTAGTTTATTTTTGCATTTTTCTATGTGATTAATCAGTCTATTGTTGCATATGATTTTGTCAAATGCATCTTTTTCCTCTCTTTGGTGATATAGGTGATATGTTATGGTGTTTTTTTGTAGATGGATGCTGGTAATTTTAGAGGAGGCAGGGGGGAGGTCCGGGAGAATCGTGACCCCCACTCAGTTTCTTCTGATGATGATGAACTACCACGAAACTCTGTAGTGCAACAAGGTATGGATTTTGTAGGTGAGGAGGCTGCTTCAAACATTGTTGGTGGTGGAACAGAACCTTTAGGTTCTATTTCTACTCCAACAGATTCTGCTCGTGCAAATTCAGGCGATAGTGGTTCAAAAAAGTCACGACGCACATCATGGGTATGGAATCATTTCTCTATAAATAAACACTTCAAGGATAAAAATGGTATTGACATAGGAGCTAGAGCTATATGCAATTATTGTGACACAAATTATAGCTGCATAAGTAATCATGGCGTAGGGCAACATACTAGATATATTAGAAGTAAACATAAAGATAAAATTAGTGGTGCATCTGATAGTAATTTTGTTTATTCAAAACAAAAAATGAGACGTGGATTGGCCCTTTATGTAGCTACAGCAGAGCAACCGTTTACTTTTGGTGATGATATTAGATTTGAATATTTTGTCTAAAATTGTTTGAATTCTTCATTTGCTAAAGTTTCTAGAAATTCAACTCGTAGTGATACGAAGAAAGCTCATAGTGAAGTTAAAAAAGATTTGATTAGTGAACTTGCAAGTCTTGGTGCAATAGGTTTTACTTCTGATATGTGGTCTAGTATAAATAATTGTGGTTATATTTGTGTGACTGCTCATTATATAGACTCTAGTTGGACAGATTTTTGAAAGTATTATGGATGTTTTTAGGGTTTTTGAAGTTGTTGATAAAATTTTTAGCATTACTTTTGACAACCATACTGCTAATACTGCTACAATTCCTTTGTTTAAAAGAATTTGACTCCTCTGTATTTTGGTGAATTATTGCATATTCGATGTGTATGCCATGTCATTAACTTAGTTGTGCAAGATGATTTGAATCATATAGCACCACGGATTTCAAATATTAGAGCTGCTGTTCTTTTTATTGCTACTTCCCCATCTAGGCAACAAGAATTTGATAAATTATGTGCATCATGTTACAATGTTAAACCCAAAAATATGAACTCTGATGTTCAAATTTGTTGAAATTCTTCCTACATTATGTTAAAGTCTCTTTGGAAATATATCGATGCAATATCTGCTTTTGCTAATCAGAGGTGTCGTGGTACTTCTTTAACTATAGCTGATTGAAAAATTGGTTTTGAGTTCATAAAATTTTTGAAAGTGTTTTATGTTGCTACCGTAGCTTGTTCGGGTGTTCGTTATCCTACTTCTTGTATTGTGCTTAATCATCTTTAAAATATCAGTTTCAATTTTCGTAATCATAGGGAACAACCAAATTTTGTAAATGCTTGTATAGATATGGAAGCAAAATTCAGAAAATATAATGAGGAAATGCCACCAATATTTATGTTAGCTTCAGTAATGGACCCTAGGATGAAGTTAGAAGGTGTTAGCTTGCTCTTAAGAGATATTGGTACGAATTTAGAAATTACTACTTTACCTTCTTCTGCTTTTGTGAGTGATTTATTGACTATCATGTATGCTAAAGATGACTCTAAGTTTGGTTCCAATGTTACATATACTGCTACTCCTTTGACATCTTCAACAAGTAGCAATGATGCATCTTGGTTTCTACTTAATTCCAGTTTAGGAATGGGAAGTAGCAATGTAACTTCAAGCGCTAAACTTTCAAAATATTTGGAACTAGAATCTGTTAACGCGAATGATAGGCTTAATTTTGATATCTTAGCCTGGTGGGAAAAAAATGAAGAAAAATGTCCTGTTCTTTCAATCATGGCACGTGATCTACACCCCTCCTGTGTCTTCAATGGCATCCGGATCTGCTTTTAGTGTAGGTAAAAGAGTGTTGGATGAAAGGAGGAGCAAACTAGCTCCAGACATTTTGGATTGTCTCATATGCTTAAAAGATTAGGAGGATGCAAGCCTTGGAATTGAAAAACGCTCAGCTAAAGATGAATTCAGAGGCTATTTTGCTGACTTTAATATAGAGAGTGATTAGGGGGACCTACTAGCATTTGGTTTGTACCTATTATTCATTTATTCTGTTGGGGTTGTGTTTGTGGCTTATTCATTTCAGTATTGTGTATTTATGGCTTATTCATTTCAGTAAGTGGGTTGAAGTGGATGTTGTGGCAACTTATGAAGGCCTTAAATGGCAACATGATGTTGCCCCCATTTCAGTTTTTGGCTATGAAGTATTATCTTAACTAATATCTGAGCCTAAATTTTGCATGCCTTGTGGTCTGTTTAGCTTTCACTTAACTGAAGTGGATATTGCTTGCATGCCTTGTAGTGTGGCTTATTCATTTCAGTAAGTGGGCTGTAGTGGATATTGTGGCAACTTATGAAGGCCTTAAATGGCAACATGATATTGCCCTTGCTTAACACCAGAACCTCGCCTTCAAATATAAGGTTGGAAAATCCTAAGCGTAGGGCTTGATCGTAGGTAGCATAATAAATCGGTAAGACCGGGAACGTATCATAGGGAATCAGAGATAGCTTAGTCGGATTGTAGGTTTATATGGTGGAATTCGGTGTTTAAGACGGCCAACTTGGTTTTGCTTTAAACGGTGGAACTGATAATGAAAAAGACTAGAAGTGAACTTAATAAACTAGAGGAGGCAAGTCTAGGGATCGTCTATCCTTTGACAAAGGCCTTTACCGGTTCTCAATTATAATTCAAGTGAGAGTCACGACTATGTGCTCACACCCGAAAAATTTAACTTTAATGACTATGTTTATCAAAAGATGTGATTAAGCGGAAGTAAATCAACCTATTTTTGCTAATGTATCTAACACGTAGGAGGCCATGAGCCCTCAATATGCCGCTTGCCAAGACCGCTTGACTAAACAACATATCAAGGAGTTAACACCCCTTACTTAGACCAAAATGACTAGGTTAACTTAATTCTGAAAACCATGATTTTAAGCCCGAGGGTTTGAGAACCAAATAACCACCTAAGTCCTAGGGAAAGATTATCCCGAGACTTAGCCAAACGACTAATCACTCATAGCTAAAGCACCAAACAAAGCATAAAAATGAGACATGATTTTCAACCGATGAAAACGAAAACAAACATGATATTACCAAGGATCTAATCCCGTAGCAACAACTTTAACAAACGAGAAAGTCTTACATGTGTTCTTGAAGAAATTAACCTAGAAAGCTTGAAAGACTTTAATGGAGGAAAGTTTAAAAGATGTAATGTGCTATCTCTCCAAAAGAAGAGAAATGGTGACCCTATTTATACAAAGTGGCATCCCTCTCATCCAAATATCTAAAAACATACTAAAAAAAGAAAATATTCCATAAATGAAAAGTCCAAAAAGCAACAAATATCTGGCCGAAGACTTGTGGCATCGATACTTATTATGGAGTGTATCGATACTACACTGCTAAGCTGAAATGGCCAAATTTCTTGTAAAGCTTTGGTATTGATAAGGCCTTAAACCATATCAGTACAACATTCGCTGCCTTCTCAGAAAGCCAGCACTTATCGATACGCTATACGGCTGTATCGATACGGGGAAGCTAACTCCAGGTCTTCAAGCCAGCCCTCAAATCTTAGCATCCAACGACCCCCGAAGCTCACCCGACGCCTCACGCCTTCGCTCTTGAATCTTCATGGCAGAAGTTCCACTTGGCGTGGATACTTGAACTCTCTTAGGGGTTAGCCTCGTGCCCAAAATACGCCTTTTCAAGACGTTTCACCTGTAACACTAAACAAACTGCCTTACGAGTAAAATTGAATGAAAACGACGAATTATAAATAAAGACGCTACAATTTAAAGAACTAAAGCACCAAGATCATACAATCTTTGGTACTTATCACCCCCACTTCAGTTTTTGGTTATGATGTATCTTCGTAACTAATATCTGAGCCTAAGTTTTGCTTCATGCCTTATGGTCTATTTAGCTTCCTTTAACTGAAATGGATGTTGCCTGCATGTGTTGTGGTGTGTGTGTGTGTCTCCTTTTAGTCTGAAATGAATAAGCCACAGACACAACCCCAGTTTTTGGCTAAGCGATGTGTGAATGTGTTGCAACTTATGAAGGTCTTAATGGCAACTTAACGTTGCCGCATCTATTTCAGTTTTCGGCTATGTGCTTCACACCACAACCTCGCCTTCAAATATAAGGTTGGAAAACCCCAAGCGTAGGGTTAGATCATCAGTAGCATAATAAACCAAGAAAACTGGGATCGTACCCACGGGGAATCAGTAACAGCTTATTCGGATTATAGGTATTGTAAAGTGGATTTCGGCGTTTAAGACAGCCAACTTGGTTTTACTTTGAAAGTGGAAATACTAAAGAAAAAGACTAGAGATGAGCTTAATAAACTTAATGAGGCAAGTCTCGGGATTATCTATCCCTTGACAAAGGCCGTTACCGGTTCTCGATTATAACTCAAGCGAGAGTCACGACCGCGTGCTCACGCCCGGAAGATTTAACTTTAACGGCTACGTTTATCGAAAGATGTGATTTACCGGAACTAAAACAACCTATTTTTACTAATGTATCTAACACGTAGGAGGCCACGAGCCCTCAATATGTCGCTTGCCAAGACCGCTTGACTAAACAACACACCAAGGAGTTAACACCCCTCGCTTAGACCAAAATGGCTAGATTAATCCAATTCCGAAAACCATGATTTTAAGCCCGAGGGTTTGAGAACCAAATAAGAACCTAAGTCTTCGGGAAAGATTACCCCGAAACTTAGCCCAAACGACTACTCACACATAGCTAAGAGACTAGAAAGCATACACAAGGAAGGAAACATGTTTAACCGATAAAAACGGAAATAAACTTGATTTATATAAAGATTCAACTAGTAGCTACAACATTAATAAACGAGAAAACAATAAACGACTAATACCTTGAAGTGTTCTTGAAGGAAATACACTGGGAAAGCTTGAAAACCATTAGTGGAGCTCTATAAAGAAAAAGACTTAAAACATAAATATCTACATACATACATATTGTGAGGGAGAGTCCTATATATACACAAATACTTTCTCTCTCCTCAAAAGTCAGCAAAAAAACCCATAAAGCTACATATTAAAAGAAAGTTTCCATACGTGGAAAGTCTGAAAAGTAACAAAAATATCTGCAGAAGCCCAAAGTTATTGATACCTATCAAAAGGGTATTAATAACATCCTTCAAATACTCCCTCAAAGAAAAGAGTTATCGATAGCAAAACAGGGGAGGTATCGCTACCCTTGCTTCTGGACAACTTCGGGACCAAAATGGAACAAATGTTATCGATACCATTGTGGAAGGTATCGATAACAATATGCAAAATTGCAGATTTCAGGTTGAGGCTTCAGTTTCAGCTTCAGCAAACAGCTCCTAGCAATTTCACAACTCCCCAACATCTTATTTTAAACCTTTTTTTTTTTACCTTTTATTTACTTTAATTTATTTAATGAAAATAAGAAAGTACCTCCCATTTGGAGACAATGGCATTACCAAAATTTCAAGATTACAATTAAATCAAAATGTCAACCCCCCACTTTTAGTACAAAACAGAAACTGCACATTTTTCTCCAGATGAAATGACTCAAAACATGACTTTGCTCTTCAAATAAAACCTTGCAACTTTGTAGTTACTCTTAGAAAAATTCAAGGATCAAGTACCACCATTTTTAATCTTGAAAATCAATACTTTTCCAGGAAGTCATTTTTCCATACTTAGACAGATTTTAAGGGGCTAACAGGGTCTTCGGGTACTTGGAAGCGCTTGGGCCATGCATGGCATTGAAATGCGCCTTATTTGTATGTTTTACTTGAAAATACTAAAAACATAGCTTACGTGCAATATCGCTATAAAAGTTAAATAAACGCAAGTTAAAACAACATAAAACGGAACAAGTCGCACCAAATATTTACAATATTGGGTGCTCATCACTATGATCATAAAAAATAACTTATGTCTGAGCCGTAGTGGTATTGTTATGAACTATGAAGTGGTGTTGCAACTTATGAAGGCCTTAATGACAACTTAACGTTGCATCCATTTCAATTTTCTGTTATGATGATAAAAGGAACTAATATCTGAGCAGAATTTAGCACTAAAATGTACCTATATCTAAAAAAAAAAAAATGTACTTAGTAATAGTTCTTAGTTCATTTCTGTTGATGTTACAAAGTGCCGTTGCAACTTATGAAGGCCTTAATGGTAAATTTCAATTCTATTTCCATTGGTATTCAATCTTTCTATTCTCTTATTCCTTCTCTTATTGATAAGTTATTTAGTGAGGAGGAGGGCTTCTGTTGAGATGCCCATACATGCTCTTGTCGAAGATGGAAGTTGACAGGTATTCTTTTTCCATTTTAAGTTACATTTATTCATTTTAATTTATATTTTCAGTTACATTTATTCATGCTCTTCTAATCAAACTCATTACATGTTTGACAGGCAACCCTTTTGACATCGTACAATGTCTAGGTACAAATGGAATTTCTCTGGACTGAGTTTGGACAAAAGGCTTGACTTCTTCGAATCCAACTGGGCTTTCTTGGCTGGTTTTGGCAAATTTTCTTTTTCACCAGAGTTGAGTGATAGCTAGTTACAATTGACCTCACCTTAGCTGTTGCCTGAAGCTGCTTGAAACTGTAGCAAGATACATGATTGTTGTGTTAATGTTGCACACAGGCATTGGACTGTTGACTTAAAATAGGGGGCTGTGGTAGTAGACTAATACAGTGTGTGTGTGTCTCCTTTTAGCCTGAAATGACTAAGCTAGACACAACCCCAGTTTTTGCCTATGATGATAAATAAAACTAATATCTAAGCGAGGTGTGATTGTGTTGCAACTTATGAAGGCCTTATGGCAACTTAACGTTGCCGCATCCATTTTAGTTTCCGATTATGATGATAAAATTAATAAACTATTGTCTGAGCCATAGTAGTGGTGTTATGAAGTGGTGTTATTACTTTCAATGTAGGACATGATTCATGTGGTTACAGCAAGATACATGATTGTTTGTGCTTGCTTAATTTAAACAAGGGGACTTTACAATCACAGCCAATAACTGTGATCTTTATGGTTTATTGTATAGTGCCTCTTGTGAAGTACCTGCATGCCAACATGGAGAGGGAATGTTATAGATGCGGAATTGGAAATGAATCCATCTCGAGTTCTCAGCATGTCTCTATCAGTCAATGCAAAAGGGGGAGTCCCAGGTGCAAGGTCTGGTCCAGGTGATTTCCAAGTGTTGGATTAAAGCCTTGAGGACACAATGAGTTGTAATGTGTACTAAAGACTGAAAAGCAAAGAGATGGCAACTAGCTTACCGAAGTGGCTTAACGAAGTGTGGATGCTCCGCTTTAAATTTACACCGGAGAATTTTGTAGTAGCAATAAAAGTAGCTTTGTTATATATCATTCCCCATATGTTTGTGACTTTGTGTTTGTTCCTAGTATAACTGTGACTGCTCAGTTATAGCTGTCCGTACATTATTTGTGTGTTTGGTCCTGAATTTCCGAACAGAATAAATCTGTGCGTCTGAATAGAATTTTGATATTTGGTTTTGTATACCTTTGAACAGAGTTCGATTGTTCGGCCTTGATTGTTTTAAAGAATACACACTTTTTGGACCTGAATATACTCATGTTTAGATGTTTGGTACTCCCTCCGTTCCTAGTTAATTCTAAAAGATGTGTAGTTTTCGGACCAAAAAATAAAGTACTTCAGTGCATAATTATTTGAATTTTGACACCAAATTGAAGAACTACTCCTAATTAATTGAGATGAGACTTGTAATCTATCTTCAATTTTTTTGTAACATACTGTAATAGATAAAAAATGAAATTTATACGTTTTGATTATGAACACTCCATATTATTGTAGCTAGAGTCGGCATGTGATGCACGCAGCACACTTTATTTAACATAGTTATTTGTTAGGTTGTGAATTGAGTTGGCAGGGATGTCAAACGGGCCGGGTCGGCATGGGCACGGCACGAGCACGACACGTTTTAAGGTGGCCCGGCACACCACAGGCACGGTCTAATCTTAGCACGGCACGGCACGATTCAAAAAAGCACGGCACGACATAACACCACAAAACATCGACACGACACGATTTAAAAAAGGCACAGCCCAACACGGCACGATAAAGTAAAATGGCCCAACAAGGCACGCTTAAAGCACGGCATGGCACGATGAAGTAAACAGGTACGACATGGTACGAAGCACGGTTGGCATAGAAGTTGAATGGCACGTCACGACAGGCATGTTGGACACCCCTAATTATGTACATCGGGCCAAATGCTCCCCTGAACGTGTTGGGAGCCTTCACCAAAACTTTCGGTGCCATAAATAGAGCTAGCTACCTAGTTAGGTCGCAAAAGGTTTAGTAATCTTTTATATATGGACGTGAGTACTTTGATTTCCATGCAGCTTTGAGTTGCCCCTCACTACACTCTGTCAATTGACTTGCCAATTATTTATCCAAAAAAAAACAGAAGTTGAAGATGACTTGACAACTACCACTAGACTTTTGCATTAATTTCTTGCATTAGTTGATAGTATATAATTTATAATTATATATATTGTATATAGTCAGGGGCGGATCCACGTTGGGGCATGTGAGGTATATAGTTAGGAGTGGACCCACGTTGGGGTACGTGGGGTCACGTGCCCCCAAGAGCTTTTGAAATTTAAAAAAAAATAAAATTATACACAAATAGGTTAAATATAATATATCTCTAGAAGGTACGTGATGCATGAGGACATTAAATTTTTACTTGACATATTTGAACACATATTTTTTTAAAAAGACTAATGTGGTACGACTATGTACTTACGGATATGCAAATAAAAAATTAAGTAATACTTTGTACAAATACTGTAAAAATTGCAATTTAAAACTGGTCGGTTCGGATCAAGAATTGTAAACAAAAGTTAGATATAACAAAAAAGTCTCCTATCCCTTGTTTTTTCTTTATTTTTTTATTTTTGTTCTAACTCTTTCATTTATTTCTTAATTTTCATTCAATCTCTTTTTCTTATATTTTTTTTATTTTCGTTCTATATCTTTCCTTTTTTATTATGAATATTGTGAAAATCGGTTGCGAAATAGAAAGAGTGATCAATATTTAATGGTTCAACGATAATTTAGTGGTATACATACACAGGGCCGGTTCAAGGAATTTGGATGCCCTAGGCCAAGTGATGAAATAGTGCCCTACATAAATTTTCTAATTTAAAAACAATAAACGGAAATATTTATCTATATATCATTTTCGTTCATACTATTCAACATGGTAAATATTTCGGCTTGAATGGTTTGTGCGGTTGCAATAATATTCAGTGGACTTAGGTTTAAATCACAATAGCCCCAATTCGTGTGAAATAGAGATTTTTTTTTTGGCACAAAGACACTTCAAAAAAGTACCCTACCAAGATTTGAACCAAGTTATCTTATGTGGAAAGACAAACACACTTTACCACTGAACTATAAAAGGAGTATTTATTATAGTTGCGCACAAAAAATATATATGCTTATATGTATAGGAAGGGGTGTCCCATTTTTTGCCCAAAATGTAGAGGCCCAAGGCGGCAACCTCTTGGGCCTTGCCCTTGGGCCGGCCCTGTACATACAGAAAAATATTTTTTAATATTATGAATAATAAGTACCCCATTGTATGGAATTTTTGGGTCCGCCACTGTATATAGTCGTCACCATGCAGCTGCAAATTAATTAGGCGCTTGCATTAATCATGACAATCGATCCAAAAAGATTCCATAGATTTTCTAAGAGTGATTTCATTATTGACTTGGGCCCCCATGTAGACAGTGAACCATGAATTAAGAAAAACCCTCTCCAATGATATCCTCTCATGTGATGTGATCTTCATGTAAAATGAAATTAAATCTGCCTCACTTGAGGATTTAAATCTTAATTTTCCATGTTTAGATATGTTTTTGTAGTTAAACAAAAATTAAGCAAGTTGATCGGATATTGATAACGACTTTGCTTAAATCGAACAGGTCATAGAAGAAATGAGTAGAGTCTATTGTCTATTTCTCATATGACAATTATGCTTCATCCAACTGAATACTTGTGTCTAATAGATCTTTTTTTTTTAACATTAATGATGAACCCATGATTAAGGCTTAAAAAGTTCATGGCTCAATCGTCAAGTAAAACCATGATGGGTCCTATTTTACATCATAGGAGAGTCAAACTATAAGCACATGATATTCATAACTTGAACCTTCATTCTGTGATTTATTTTCATTTATTGTTGAGGTCCAATCAGCAAACAGACTGCAACGTACTTGGGCAAGCCCAACATATATCTCCCAACTTAAAAGAGAAAAACTTGTTTACAGAGCAGTCGTAAACAAATGTTTACGGAGTTCAATTTTGCCCGTTCAAAATACTTTTTGAACGGTCCGATCTGAAATAATATTATATCAGCAGTGTTTTTATGATATCTCTGAGCTTTATTCTGTCACTTATTTTTGAAGGGCCTGTTTATACAATTCCTTCCATTTTACGACATTTCACTCCTCTCCCTCCCAAAGGAAAAAATCAAAAATCAAAAGCTTTTATTTTTATTTTTGTCAAAACGGTAGGAATTTTATTCAAGAATCAATAAGTATACATCAAAGAGAGTGATTATCGTGCTCAAGAGAACTCAATAACCAAATAGGAGGCCTAACTTTCCAAGTCTTTACACTAGAACCTCGCAAATCCAAACTAGTTAAAACATGAGCAACTGAATTAGCCGTTCTCCGAACAAACCAGAATTCACAACACAAAAAATTAGGCACTGCCCGTCGAATATCTTCTACAATCACATCCACTCCTGCCGGGCACACAACTTCTCTCTAGATAAAATTCTAACCAGTTGATGAGGATCCCCGTCCACCACAATTGATCTCAGACCCAACATCAGTGAGAAATCCAAAGTTGCTCTCCACGCCAAAACTTCCGCACACAGTGCTGAATCTGTCTCCCCCATATAACATGCTCTGGCTGCAACAAAATCCCAAACAAACTATTTCTTTGACAAAAGGTACCATTGCGCGAATACTTTTGGATTTCGTTGCGCGCGATAGACCATTTTTGTTGTAGTGTCCCTTGGCCTGGCACATATTTTCATGCTCCGTCCACATCAACCTTCAGCTCACCACTTACATTGCGAGTCCGGCCAGCCCTTTCCCAAGTCATTCTTTCTTGCTGCTTTTCAACGGCGTTAACAAATCCCTCCGCATCCCTTACCGCCATATACACTGCTTGTTGTGGGGTCTATGCATCCCTCCTTACAAATCAAAAGCTTGAACAGCTAAATTTACAACCAACGGAAACTATTTTCGTCTTCGATTAATCCAAAAAAGTAGTCCTTGTTCGGAGAAGAAATAACTATCCACTCTGAATTGCACGAGGATGTCTGGTTTAACTGACTCTTGGGAATTTTCATGACCCGCCGTGACTGTTTTTCTGGTGATATTACAGTCATGGATTTAAGAGCAATTGACATCCTAAGTAAAAGATCCATTAGCATCATCAACTGATCATCCTCTTCATTTGTAAAACCTTCCAATTGAATGAGTTTCAGACGTTCAAGTTGACAAACATTCGACGTCACCGTTTCGTAGTCCATCCACAAGTGAGGCTCGTGCCAAAATTGGTGGAAATATGGGCAGGTGATGGAGCTCAAGTTTTGATCAATCTGCACATATATAATTCAAATGAATTAAGAGTCCGTGTTTGATTAGGAAGGGGAAAAAATGCTGATAATAAAAAATGAAAGAAAATGAAGTGGCATAAAGCTGATAAAGGGAGTGAAAGGAAAATTTATTTATTTATTTTTGGTCAATCGGAAATTCAAACGATAAAAGAAAATTTATTTTCTCTCATATATTTGATAGAATAAGAGTTTTCTTTTGGAAAAAGAGAATAAATTCTCTCCGGCTGATCAGGAAACCAGACATTTCCGCCCACCAATTAATGCGTGACACCTCAGCGAATACCTTTAAATGCTTTGGAAAGTGACGTTCTTAAACAGAGGGCTTTACAACAGTACAAGTACTATGGTTACTTTAACTAGGGTTAATTATTCCATTACATTTTCATGATTTTGAACGATAATTCTTTTTCTTTTCTTTTTTGGTACATTTGAACAACATTTCTTTCCCTTTGTAACCGTTCCGCTTAGATTTTTGGGAATTTTGGACTTTTGTTCTTATACAAGTTTTTTTTCGTAGTATTTACTAAATTTAAGTCTAACTTTTGTAAATTATTAATTCGTCGTGTCAAGACAAATCGGAAGAATAAGAAATTATGACTTTTACCCAAATTTGTTTTGAAATATCCAATATAAACTGGCTTTTTCCGCTTTATCTTAGATATATATTTGGAAAAAGTATTTTAATAAAAGTCATAATTTTTTACCTTTCCGATTCCTTTCGTTGGGTCGAATCAATAATCCACAAAAATTTTGACGTGAAACTAACAAATGCGAATTTTTTTTGAGGCCTCATTTGTTTTGCACTTAGTTTTGCGCAAAACTTTTGTGAATTATTGATTCGTCTCGATGAGAGGAATCGGGAAAATAATTTTTTTTTTACTTTTACCGGAATATTTTGGAAAAGAACCATTTTTTAGCAAAATAAGTCAATGACTTAGTAAAAAAAATTTACTTTTCCGATATATCTCGTCGAGACGAATCAATAATCTATAAAAGTTTGGCGCAAAACTAACAAATACAAAAATAAATATCAAATTAGGACAAGCCAACTTATTTTCTAATAAATTTAGGAGAATTCACCCTAATTATGGACAGAAACGAAAAAGCCCAAAAATCCCGGACTCAGGGGGCCTGCTCTCCCCTTTGGGGGAGCAGCGTCCTGCTACCCCCGTTTTTCGGGTCCGTCCCGATCTCGCTCCGATGATCCGAATCGTTCACTTTGTAGAGATCGTCGAGTAGAACGACTATGCAAAAAATCAGCTTAATTGGATATCATTAAGTGCTTGATCGGAGCCTTTTTACTTTGAAAAGAATGGATCCGAAACACTGGATCAAATCCATTATTCCCAATGGACCAAGAGTTATATAGGCTCCGATCAAGCACTTAATGATATCCAATTAAGCTGATTTTTTGCATAGTCGTTCTACTCGACGATCTCTACAAAGTGAACGATTCGGATCATCGGAGCGAGATCGGGACGGGCCCGAAAAACGGGGGCAGCAGGACGCTGCTCCCCCAAGGGGGAGAGCAGGCCCCCTGAGTCCAAAAATCCCTTACGTGAGGAAAAAAAAAAAAGAAAAGAAAGAAAGGTGCGTTTATTTTTACTGTTAGCTGATTTTTGGGCTTCTCTTTTTCTGTAATGGTGGGAAAGTAATAGAATAAAATACCAACCCCTAAAGTAACCACAGTACTTGTACTCAGGTTGTAAAGGCTCCTGTTTTTGTGACCAAAACCAAAAGGAAAAAAAGGAAGGTCTTGTTTGTGCACATTACTTTCCTGGCTACTCACACAACGATTCAAACACAACAACTTACACAACCTCTCACATACATGTGGGGCCCACACATAGTAGTGTGTGTGGAGCCCACATGCATGTGAGAGGTTGTGTAAGTTGTTGTGTTTGGATTGTTGTGTGAGTATCATTTTTGTTTTTGTTACTTTCTAAAGCCTTTAAAGTCAATTGCTGAGGTGACGTCCATTTATTGGTGGGGCGGAAATGACTGGATTTCCTGATCAGCTAGAAAGAATTTATTCTCTTTGGGATTGAGAAAAGAGGAATATCGGGAACAATAATTTTAACACCACACTTATTCATATTTCACACACCCACACTCATTATAAGGGTGGGGCCCACACACACTGGAGGTGTAGTGTGTGCGGGCTCCACCCTTGTTGTAAGTGTGGGTGTGTGAATGGGTGTGGTGGTAGAATGACTCTACCGGGAAAACCTTGGCTTGTATTTTCCTTCAAAATAAGGTATGAGAAAGGAGGAATATTGGGAAAACCTTGGCCTGTATTTTCCTTCAAAATAAGGTATGAGAAAAGAGGCATATTTCAGACTGAACTATAGATAACCACTTTCTAAAGAAACAAATTATATAAGTTTAGTTAATGTTTGCTCCCTCCGTCTCTTCTTAAGAATCCTACTTTGTACATTCAACTATTTATATAACTTTTCACAATTATCCTTTATAGAGACATAATTATTATATTTTTACTCACGAACTTTTTCAATGGCATTTACTTTTTAGGATAAAATAAAAAATGTACCAATTTTTACATACTAATTTTGAAAAATGGACACATAAAATATTGGAATATTAAAAAGGGACGAAGAGAGTTTTTCAAAATATTCATGACAAAAAGAAAATCTTTAATGGCTTGTTAGATGAGTTTTTTTTTTCAATATTTTTGATAATTAGATATCTAGGCCAAATTGCGTGCACCTTGACTAACCGGATGTAATTTTTTTTTGTTAGATGAAAGTTTCGCTTACATGTATTTCTATTATCACAACCCTACCCCTTTGAAAAAATTGCTTAATACTAGTACATTGTTTTGGTTATGTATCACTTTCTTTACTTCCTTATTATGCTCTCACCTTGATGAACAATTTTTCCAAGTGAGGTGATATGTGTAAGAAGCAAGCCAATGAATCCCTCTTTGTCTGGTTCATCAAAGCATCAAACCAGCTTAATTCCATCAATTTGTTGAATTTGAACTGAAGCCTTCCGAAAATCACCCCTGCTGCACACAACCACCTTTTTTGAAGTGGAAAAAGTAGTTCAAGTTATATAACAAATTGAGCATTCAAGGAATTACTCTTCTACCCTTCTTCAAAAAAAAATTCCAATAAAGTGAAGAAAACAAAACACACTTCTCAAACTGCTCAATTGTTATTTCCGACATGGGCAAAGGCACTAAGGGCTAGAACCCACCCACTTTGATTTTCCACCAGAACATTTGATAGTTTGCAACCAAATTTTGCTATTTTGACTTCACAAAAAATCTCTAAATTGTCTCAATTTGTTTTAAATACATAGAAATCTCAAGCGTCATCTTCTTTTCGAAAGTTGATAATGCTAGAAATGAGATTATGATGCATTATTTTACAAATATAACGTCTTTTAGGGCAAATTATGAGACAAAAATGAATTATTTGTGGGTATCGATCTTATAATTAACCTCTTAATTTAGTTACTTTTGGACTTCTGCGTAGAAAAAATATAGTTGCATATGAATCTAATTTTTGACTCTACTAACCAAAATTTCTGGCTTCGCCCCTGATTTCCGAGATAAATTTTCAAATACATTTTGAAAAATTAGTTCTAAAAACACTAAAAGGATGTAATCAAAAGATTTTAAGCCCAAAAGGAAGCAAGGAAAATTAAAACACCAAAAGAAAACGAAACAAAAAGAATGTAAAAATACCTCAAGAAGCCACCCACTAATCTTGAGAATCTCAACATCCTTGAGAGAGGAAAGAAGATTCAAAACATCCTCACAATCAAATTCACTTCTGCCAATACCTTCTCTCAAATCAAGCACCACTTCAACCAAATTCAGACATCCATTCATCTGAATCAGAGGAAGCGCTCCTCTGTACCACAACGACTTCAAATTCGGTGCAGAAATCGCCATACTTTCTACCTCTTCACAACCCACCACTTCAAAACTCTTGAGAGAGTCACTTGCTTTGATATCGATGCTCTGAATCCCACTGCATTTCTCAAGCTTCAAGCTCTCGAGAAACCGGCAGCTGGAAAACAGAGTCGAAACCAAATTGTTAGCAATTTTGTTGACTGAAACCAGATGCAGGGTCTTTATGGAAGAGAAATTGGAGATTCTAGGAGTCGGGTCGAAAACCAAGTTGAAATTGCTCTGGATTTCTTTTCCCTTTTCAAAGAAATCTAGATGCAGCTCTCCTCCTCCTCCTCCGCCCTTCGCAGCTGAGAAAAACAGAGGTTTCTGTGTCTTCTCAATTTGGAGAGAGAATCTCCAAAGCTCTGGAGAACTGGAGGATTTCGAGAGCAAACCCACGATTTGATTTATATTCTTGCTAGCTTCATCGTTGGTATCAGTGGTAATTTGATTTGGGTCGGAGTCGAATTCGACTTGGAATGGAGTCCAGAGGGTTTTCCATGAGGTGGAGAGAGTGCTGGTTCTTACAGCCTCTTTCAATGGGATTAATGACACGATTTGGCGAATGATTTCAGGGGGTAAGTTGCTCATCGTCGTTTCAATCCTCTCCTCCTCCATGGATTCTGTGGTGTTCAAAAGTTTAGAGTGATACGAAAAAAGATTTGAGAAATGAAAAGTGGTAGTTGCTTGTAATCTCTTCATCTGTACATAGCTATACATACACAGTTACCAGTGGTAGATAGCTATCAAATAAATGAACTATTAAAAATACGGAACGGAATATTGGGGCACCACGTTCTGTGGTCCGAGACCACCGTATGATTTTTCGAATGGTTTCCGATGGCCAAGGAAAAAAAATATTTCTTGTGTTTAAATGAGTTGGTGCATGTACTCTCACACAATAGATAAAGTGTTTCATAATTTATATTTTGTATTTTATACGTGATGTAATGACCTCTCCTATCGATTAAAAAAAAAACTGATGCATGTGGAACCACATAAAACTGACCACTAGGCTAGTGGGTATTTTTAGTTTGAGATGACAAAGGTATGCTCAAACAAGTGCAAAAATGCGAGGTGACCCTCTCCGCCCTAACATCCTTGTACTCTTTTCACCGGGTATCTAATACTCCTATGTGTTCAGTCGATAGCTGTAGCTGGTTGTGGTTTTTTCCTCGACTGGGTAGTTGTTTTCTTCTTGGGAGTAGGCTCCTGTGCATCTTGTAAGATTTTTGGTGTAAAATATCAATTACCCAAAAAAGAACTCTGCTACAGCCACCGACAGTCACGCGGGGCTCATTCCGGGCCCGCAAGGATGATTTGAGACGTCCAATAATTTTAAAAAAAATTGAGTGGGCACTGCGAAAATTCAGCTCAATCCGATATGTGTAGGTGTTCGATTCAATCTTTCATATTTTTTGCAAATCCGGAATCGGAATGAAAAAATAATAGATTGGATCAAACACCTACACATATCGGATTGAACTGATTTTTCACAGGCCCACTCTTTTTTTTAAAATTATTGAACAGCTTGAATCATCCGTGCAGGGCCTGAGTGGGTTCCACATGGCCATGGTCGGTTCCTTACACTATCCAAAAAAAAAAAAAAAGGTTTTAGTCCGGAAGAATCTTGAACAACCTATCGTTAAAACTTGATGAGTTTAGTCAAGCCCCATTCTGCTAACATTTTTATTAAAGTATTTATTTTTTATTTTATGAGGCATATCATTCTCTTACATTATATCACATTTAATTCAAAAAAATAAGTAGTTCTTAGTATCTCAAAAATAAGTACTTATTTTAGTTAGTAAAATACATCCTCAGTAGTTTGGGAGTACCACCATATGGTGTTTCGGATCCGCACAAGAACCACATATTTACGTGGGGTCTATACGTTTAATCATGAATCCCACAAAAAAATGTGGTGGTAGAGTGATTGGTACACTATGTGACAATGCTCCTAAACTATTGAATAATTTCACAAACTTGATAAGGATCTAGTACTTCATATGATAATGAAGTTGCATCTCCGTTAAGTTGTCGATGCGACCCTTACTTTGTTTTTAATTATTTACTATTATTTTTAAATAAAAACATTATTACTTATACAAATTAAGGATTGATGATTCTAAAGGCAGAAAACAACGCGTTTTGAACACAATTTAAATGAAGTTGTTGACCCCTCCACTAACTAGTTGACTTCTCCTAACTTGTCAGTAGTAAAGACTCCATCCAACTAGTTGACTTCTCCTAGAAGTAATGCCGAAAAGTAGCGCTTTATTTTGTCAGCAAAAATATTTTATTAATCTCCTAATTTGAAAATTACAATGATTAAAAGAACAATGGCAAATGAAAATAAAAATTACCTAATCTTCACCGCTACCCGAGATTCAATTGGTAAAAGACCAACAAAACCCAAAAACGAGCTCACAGCCACCTGCCAACCAGAAATGCCACCACCCCTGCCGCGAGGAATGCCATGAACCCGCCGTATGTCGTCAATCCCAAAAATGCCCCAAGAGACTTTAGCCACAAACACCTCGCAACCCAACCAGGTCCCACCACCCGATATCGCCGCCGTGCTCGTGCACCTCTGAACTTGCTGCTCCCAAGTCGTGATCACCCACCACTAGCGCATTTGCTCTAATTCTTTAGAAATGCATGAAACATAATAAATCTCACATGGATATACTAAACAGATAAAACGAAACAGAAATGAATACAGGGACAGGGAGAGGAGTAGGGATTAGCCATTTAGGTCTATCCAACTCTACCTTCTCCGATCCCCACCCTGAATGGGTAGAGGATTCGGTGATTTTCTTTGGGGATCAATTAGGAATTTTCATAGATGATTATTTAAAAAATTCGGAAATGGATAGGGAGTGGATATATGATTCTGTCCCCATCCCGAACCCGCCCCCACCCCGATCCCTGATCCCTACCCTGTCTCATTCTGAAACCCCCTGCCCTGTTGGGGTGGGATGGAGGTTGAAAAAAAAATTCCGATGGAGACCGTGGCAAGCGTGGGGATTGGATAAGGGTGGGTGGTTCGGGGATGGGAATAGTGGTATCCAGACCCACCTTGCCCCATTGCCAACCCTAAAGAGGAGTGTGTAGAGACTATCTTCTTCATATACGCTTCTCTTCAAACATGTTCTTTCCATCTTTTTATCTGCCACTTTTATGCTAATTAGTAAAGGAAAATGTTAGACTATCAACTTTCAAAAAGGGTTGTTCCTTTTTGAATGTAAAGAAATCAACCTAAAAGGAAATAACTTAAAAGCAATTATTGAGTCAAATGTAAGAAAATCAACTTAAGGGGAAAATCAATTGTTGAGTTGATTCGAATAAAAAAGATATCAACCTTTTTTCATGAACAACCTAAAAGCAATAAATTCAAAGAATATACCAATCATAAGGTTATGAGATTTATATTAGGAAGTATTCTCTCGATCAGACGGTTATAACCTATTGAAATTTTGATTTGACAGTTGCAGAGGATGTTTGGTTTGTATGGGTAGACAAAATCCGCTCTGTTTTACTGTTTGTACATACATTTAATTGTACTCACTTGTACATATACAACACAACACACAATTGATTGTACTCCCCCGCGTTGGGGTTCTCCCTACCTCACCAAAGGGAGGTTACCTCACTACCACCCCATAAGAATCTAAGTCCCTCTATATTCTAGTATTCTAGGTGGTTTCTCCTCTACCAAATTCTAGAACTTTCCACACCCTTTTATAGCAAATTAGAATATTTTTGAACTATGTAGAATCTTTTGGAATCCTCCAAAAAAAATTCTGGAGAAACCCAGAGCTATCTAAAATAGTTCTAGAATATTCTTGAATTCTTTGGAACTTCTTGAAATATGAAGAGTAAGTCTTGATTCTCAACAAGATCTACATGTGATTAGGGAGATAATATAGAAACCATAAGCTTAAGTGGAGCTCCTATAATCTGATGTGTATGGAACCTTCTAGAAATATGGAGAGTAAGTCTTGATTCTCAGCAAGACCGACATCTGATTATGGAGATAATCTAGGGACCGTAAGTTTAAGTGAAACTCCTATAATCTGATTATTAGCAAGATAATCTAGGGGTCATAAGCTTGAGTAAAACTCCTATAATTTCTACACTGAGTAAAAAAACTTTTTCTTTTTTTTATAAATATCCCCGAGCCAAGTGGCTTTGCAAGTCAGAGTGAAATGGGTTGACAAAACGAAAATATAGTTAAAAAGGGTTCGAATTTGAATTAATGACTTTCTTAGTGCGAAAACAATTCAATAATTGGAGAAAGTATGTCATTTGTCATCACAAAAAAGAACCAAACATCCCACCAATTGGATATTTTATACTATATATTATTCCTTATATATCAAATAGTTTGCTTGGTATCTTTTGCAAGTAGTTCATATTTTAAACTGTTTTGAAGAACAAAAGTGGGTTGAAGATAAGAGCAAATAGTTTCCAAGTATTGGTTGGGGGGGATTGGAAAAAAGCTAATTTGATATTTAATTAGACTCTCCCTTCTTGGGATTACTAACTCATTAGAGCATCTCCAATCTGAGATGTCAAATTTGACATGTCATGCAAAGTGAAAGAATTGGCATATGAAACAACTCAAACCAAAATGTCAAATGCTTAGATATTATTTGACATCTCGAAGTCTCATGTCAAATTTGACATGTGATGCCAAAAATTTTCTTTGGTTACTTAACTCACAAAAATTAAATAAATTTCCTTAAAGAAGGAATTAGGGATAATGGTTGGAGTGGACATTGTAAAAATGCTAAATCCTAACATGTCGAATTGCCACATAAGCTATCAAAAAATTTTGGCATCTTCACATTTGAAGCCAAGATTGTGATGCTCCTACAGTATATGCAACTTCTTTTACTTACTATTTAATTTTGGAGTAGATTTTTAGCATTTTATTAAGTGTGTTAGCAATAATTTGGCCATTGAGCATCTCCCACCCATCTCCATTTCTCCACAATGGGGAATGATTTCTCCACAATGGGGAATGAATACACTACAATCCATCTCCATTTTGATTCTTCAAAATAAAGACTTGAATCCGAGTATGCAAATTTAGGACCCATGAGATATTTGGAGACTCAATTCTCCAAAAGTAGTATTTCACCGTATTATTTTTTTTTATCAACTTTTATCTTTTGTCTTCGATTGTCAGTTCCAATCATATTGTTGCACTTTTTGATCTATTTTCACAAAATAGGTACATATTTAATTGAATAAATTAATATTAATCAAATTTACACCATAGGAAACATCATGGTAAGATTTTTCCAGTGAGACCAATACTGATCATGTTTAATTTAAACTTCTTTTTGGATACGATTAATTAATACATTATTTCAAATTTTCAAAATGAAAAGTGTGGGAGATTGGTTGGTGAATTACATAATTTTATAGGCTAAAAGTCACCGCAAATTAATAGCACACCTATCAGCATTGTATATCGTATTCCCAACGATTATTGTTTAATTTTCATCGCAAGTAGTATTTAACTAGGCATAGAATATTTGGTTCTATTTGTTATATCATCAAAACAAGATTATTTATTTCTGACAAACGAACAGTGCCTACGTTTTCAAGGCGTTGGGTTTAAATCAATAAAAAAATAACCTTCGTGAATGTATTGAGAGTTTGAAAGTTTGTATCAGCGTTAGTTCCTTCGGCCACTGATGTAATCAGAAAATGAAAATTGACCGAATCAGAGAGGCAACTGTATAAAAGTTAACGGTTAGTAATGCCATATCTAGTATCGACTAATATGGACTTTTCCTTTATATATTGATGGCGTGATTGTGCTCATGGAAGATCAGTTTGATGCGCAGGAGATGCCGAATTAAAAAATGAAAACATGTCATTGTAATTAGAAATTATCCACCAATACAAAAGTTTTGGAATGTCAATTGTAAGTTAATTACTTCTTAGATATTGTGGTACAATATCTGGACAGAGGCTTCGTTCATGCACGACTCACTATTTCCTTTCCGGTCTTTATGTGTGTGCGCGGGGATTTTAAGTTGCTGGAATGTACTAGAAGACTCGAAGTCTCGAACAGACTCGCTTTAAGCATGACTCCAAAAATTATTAATATTTTTCAATACGATGTTTATAATCCAAGGAGTCTTTTGGCTAAATAAGTCAGTTGGCTTTCTCTTTTTTTTTTTTTTTTGTCTTTACTCAATTTTTTCCCGCATTTGTTAGTTTCACGTCAAATTTTGTGGATTATTGGTTCAACTCGACGAGAGAAGTCGAAAAAGTAAAAAATTATGGTCGAAACCTATTTTTTTTTTAATAAATATGAGAAATTTTTTGAATAAAGACGAACTTTTCTCATATTGATTCAAAAAAATTGGGTTTCAATCGTAATTTTTACTTTTTAGATTCCTCTCGTTATGATGAAATTATAATCCACAAAAATTGACGAAAAACCAATAAATGCGAAAGAAAATTTCAATAAGGACAAAAAAAATACCAATTGACTTATTTAGCCAAACAATCCTTGAGTGCACCAAATTAAAAAGGACGCACAAAGGACTGCACAGGTCCCTCCCAATACCCCTTGAGGAAAAATACGAAAGTTCAACTGAAAATTCGAAAGTTCAGAGAAATTTTCCCTTGTAGTGACAGATAAATTTCGTTAATTTACCTGTCAATTTTCGGGTGAAATTGCGCGCCACCCCTTCGCTTTAAGCCCCTTCAGATCCATCACCGACTAATATTATCTCCGTCCCAAATCGCTCGTCCTTTTTGGTGCATTTTAAATTGCACGCAAAAAATAATGTACTTATGGGAAATTTTTTTTTGAAAAAAATATACACCAATTTTTTCTTCTCGATGAGCTTTAAATTGGTGTAAGAATTTTTTGGGAAAAAAAAAATCATGCTAATGCGTTATTTTTGACGTGCGAAATGCACAGTCTCCAAGAAAGGATGAGCAATTTGGGACGGAGGGAGTACTTCGCTGTCTTCGATCCCGACTTGCGAAAGGAAGAGTCAGTTTGTATTATCAAATACATCAATCAACAAAGTCAATTGTAGATTATCCGTGCAAAGCAAGGGATTAGGGATGATTCTGCCCTTTGACTTCTAAGTTTTAAGTGTTCGTTGGTTTAATATGTAATACTAGGGTTTGCCCGTGCCTAAAGGTACGACGCAACGTAAAATCTAATTAGTGGTAATTGTGCAATTAATATTGTTTGAGACAGAGAGGGAGAGCCATATGATTTATGGAGCAAATCAATGGTTAGGATTTATAGAGAGACAAGATTCAAAAACCCTCTTCCCTTATTATGTAGATGTAATCGTGTTAAACAAGAAGGAAACTTCCCTTCGTGCCTTACGCTATGAGTAATGGTGTATAAATTAGGGCTACTCAAAAAATTCGGTGAACCGTGAAACCAGTCCGGAACGAACCGATCCCTACCTTTTGGATTTTGTCCGTGGATTAATGGTCCGGACACGGATTGAAAAATTAGAAAACCGTGGATTAACCGAACCGGACCGTGAGATATTTATTTTATATAAATAATATATGTGTGTATTTATATAATAAATTGTTAGTAATGTTAACACTTTTTTCCACCAATTTTTAGTATTTTGCTCAAAAGTGTAAAGAAGCCCAATGATACTACTCCTGCTTGTGTCGTTTTCTGTGTTCAGCCTGACATTGTATGAAAGTAGTCAAAGTACTCCTTAGTGGCTCTAGGGACCCCACATAACCAGTGCTATTTAGCACCAGTTAGCATTTGCCTATGAAAAAAGACCTGTTATATAATTAATTCCCAAAAAATACTCTAAATATGTAGATGAGTTATTAGATTCTTCATATTGGATGAAAATTATAGAATCTTTTGATTGGAAGCTAATTGGGTTTTGTTTATTTGTGGTGATTGTGTTCCTTAAATTATTGTTATTTTTATGTGGCATATTCTAAATTAGAGCTTTAAGTGCTATATTTTTGTTAGTTGATTAATTTGCTTATACCCTACTACTCTTAGCTAGGTACGAAATTGAATTTTTACACATTTATTTACGAACTTACCAGCGTTGTGCCCGTTCGATGGACGGGGATAGAAAAAAATTTCACTGTTGTCCCGTACATCAAACGGGCACAACAATTCTAATACATTAATTCTCAATTGTGAAATGGAGAAAGAACCGCAAATAAAATATGCCCAACACTGTGAACAAATTCTCATCATTTAAAATAGCGAAAGAGGATAGGAAAAAAAAAATTGAAGGGAGTGACAGAAAAAATAGATATTGCAAAAACTTAAGCTTGAAGAACTTAATCAAATTTATAGGATGAAGAACAAAACAAAATACTCACAATACTGTGATCAAATTCTCATAAACATGTAGGTTATTTAATTAGGAGATGGAAATCAACCTCTGAGCAATTGATATGCATGAGTTTGTGAACAAAACCTCATAACAAATAGAACCGTACTTGATACCCAAAGATTCACGAACTCACGCTTGTAACAAACGGAGCTGAACTTGCTGCTTAAAATTCCATAAACAAATTGAGCCGAACTTGCAGTAGATGGCATAGATATGAATCATGGAAACCATCATTGGGGGAAGAATTATTAGGATTGCTCGGTGGAGGAAGAATATTAGATGAAGAAAGTGGGAACCTGTTGTACCTGGATTTGGTGGTAATAGCGGGAACGTGTGGCTGGGAAAAGGAAAAAATCAAAGAAAGTGGGACGTGGGTGTGCAAAAGGGAGAATAGGAAGTTAAAGGAACTGGTTTCCGTGTTTTTTTTTTTTTTTTTTTTTTTGCCGAACAAAAATAATTGGAAAAGGAAAAAAAATTAGGACGTGATGAAAAATAGAAAATCCAAGAAATTAGGAATGGGGTTTGGAGGCTTGTGGGACTCTCCGTTCCATAATACCTCCTTCAAAAATAAGTATTTATTTCGCATTTTCAAACTCAAAAATAATGTAAATGAAAAATGATTTTTCAATTTTTTTGCCATCGTTCAAAAGATCTTAATGAGATCTATCAAACAAGACCCATATTGCTAGAAAAATTATTTACATAAGAACCCCGTTCCAGAATCCATTATAAGTACTTATTTTTTAAGAAGGTAATTTCAAACTCAAAAATAATGGCTATGTTCATTTGGAAAACTTGATTGTGTTTGCCAAAACATCCAAAATTTAATCACACTTATTATTTAGTTTGAAATTTGAATTTTAACTGAGGCAACTGCTCTCAACTCTCTCTCTTTGAAATGAATGAGATAGGCCAGAAAGTACCTCGGGGGAAATGAGTAGGGCCGTAGGGGATCACGTGGCTGAGGGTAAACGATTACTACTTTGGTTGCCGGAGCACCGCGATTTTTTATTTTTATTTTTTCCATTAACAAAAGTCATTTTGGATAGGGCCTAGATTAATTGTTATTCTTCCCTATTAAACTGCGTGTAAACGATTCGGTTAGAAATTTGTTTTAAAGAACACCTAGACATATTGGATTGAGCTAATTTTTTATAAATCCACTCTTTTTTAATTATTAAATTGCTCGGAATTATCTGTATGCCATCGGTACCAATAGCATTAACAATAAAAATACCCACCTATGGCTATGCTTTAATCCTTAATAAAGCATGGGGTATATATGAGCTTGTACATACCATGTACATAAGAATTTTGTGGTGCCCAGCCTCAGGTACCACAAAGATAATTTGAATCGTCAATTATTTTTAAAAATTTTTTTATGAAGCCCTGTAAAAAATCAGCTCAATCGGATATCGGTAATGATTTTTTCTGAACCAAACTCGTCAAAGAAGTCGGATTGAGTAGTTGAAAGAGTTTAAAGGAAAAAGTCGGTGTAACTTTTCTGATAGCTAACCCCACCCCTGGCCCCTTGTGCTTTGTAGCGGGAAAAGGCAAAAAAGGAAAAAAGAAAATACCCAAACGATCAAGAATTTGAAAAAAAATTCAAACTAAATCAGGGAAAATAAGTTAAACATTCGAACAAGGCGAATTTGTTTACGTTAATAATTTTTCTAGTAATATGAATTTTGTTAGATAGATAGATAGATGTGAAAGTGTAAGCTCAAATTTTCGAATATACTAGTATCTCAGCGTAGTGATCCAAGGAGAGATCATGATAATTATCGAATTGAAATTGTGATTAATAGGTGCTCCGGTCACTAGTCTCACCATCCTCCTGATCAGCGAAGTAAAACAACACATAATTCAACATTTGCATGTGTTGCCGTTCTCTACACGAAAGAAGGCCGGAAAATTATACTCACGCAATCGAGCCCTTGCCGATCTTTAAAACGATCTCTCAATCTAAAAGTCACGGAGAGAAGCGATTTTTCAGTTTGCAAAAATGAGGAAATGTTTTCTTGATCATAAATGAAAAATTAAAACAGCGTCTAGCTCTTTAGTCTGAAACATATTGGACTGCTCTTTATTCTGAACCATATTGGCCTTCGATTCCATCACTGCGCTAACCATGCACATACGTTTTTCGATCTAGACCCGAAAGCGGATTTTTAATTTTTTAAGGATGCGTTTGGTAACTTTTTCAGATTTTTATTTTTAAGAAACTATCAGGTTTATGTTTTTATATATATAAAAACAAAAATAAAAAACATGTTTGGTAATTTAATTTTTGTAAACAGTAAAAAATGAAACCCTTTTTTTTTTTTTCCTGTTGAAGAAGGAGAATAATCAAGTTAAGGGAAAAAAAGAGAAGGGGAAAGCTGTAAAGATAATAATATGAAAAATGAGTTATGCCGTTCATTGATTTGGTAAATGTGTATATTGAGCCATCAAACAGAAGACAGAATTAATATGCTTGTTTTGGAATGTAGAATGTTTTGGAATGTAGAGTTTCAGAACCCTGCCTATCTATGGGCTGAGTATATACAATCACATCCCATGACGACCGCCCATCTTTCCAAGCACATCAAAAACCAAGAGAGAGAGAGAGAGAGAGAGAGAGAGAGAGAGAGGAGCGTACGGAGAAGGAAACGATCAGGACGGGATGAAACAAAAATGATCGGGATCTCCTTGTTATGTTTGTGTTTCTCCAAGAAAAAAAAATACTGGGAAAAATACCTTTTTGTAGTTTCTATAATTTACAAAAAAAAAAACTCTAAAAACGTTTATGAAAAACAAAAAAGTAGAAACATGTTACCAAAACAAGTTTTTTTCATTAGTTTTCAAAACGAGTAAAAACAAAAATAAAAAGCTGAAAACAAAATGGTTACCTTTTCCCACTAAGCATTTGAAAAAGAATTTGATCGTCGAATTTCTTTTCCGAAAGTTAATTGCCCGAGCCTGCCCAGTATTCAGCTTGCTAGGCAATGGAGCGTTACTTTTGAATCTTTGATGATATGTGCGGAATGCCTATAAAAGTTTAATGTGTGGCTCCTCACTCTTTGATTGTCTTTTTCTTGTTTCATATCATGGGGTCGCAGTAGCCAGACTTGTAAAATCTTTATACTCCACATCTCTAGGACTGTCTGATATAAATAAGGTTTAATCAATTGGGACTATTTTAATTGGCCTAAACTCTTGCATCTCATTAGGAGGTCAGGAGTTCGAGTCTTTCCACCTGTGCGTGGGTGTTCTTTCTTTTGTATTTGTTGATATTATTTTTCCCATTAATGGGGCTTGTAGTTGAGTTGGGCTTATAGTAATCGTGGTCTCTTTGATGGCTTATTTATCCTGTTGGTTCAAAAATAACTGGATTCTCACCGGTCCATCAATGGACTAGAGGGACTAGTTCATATAATTAGACTCTTTTTTCAGAATTCGTCGAAACCATTAACCTCATCAACAATCAAGTTGATCCGATATTGGTTTATAGGGAACACATTAATCCTGATATAAATGGGTTTCATTTCAATGTTGCAAACCTTTTATTTGCAATATAATGAGTGTTCAAAAATCATGCCAACTATCAAACGATATTTGATTTACGTGATTTTGGCGTCGGTTATGCTCTCAATTAACTCTAAAAACTAAACGGTTCCAAATATCGAGGTGGGTCTGGAAAAATAAAACTCTAATTGCATTAACTGCCAAACTGGTCCTTTTAGTCTTCTTAACGAATTGACGATGCTTCTGTATCAAATGGCTGATGGCAGTTGTGAGTGCTCCATATATATATAATGGATGGTTTTCACTTTTCATTAACCTTTTTAAAAAATGCATATTGCAGATTTGAGTTTGGCCATTTGCGTCTGCGCAGTGGTCCATGAAAACGTGAGGTCCTATCCTGCTTCCCTTCGTTGCGTCTGCGCAGTGGTCCATGAAAACGTGAGGTTAGTGCTTCCCTTCGTCAACAACCCACTAATAAATGTGGATCTCATAGAGTAGAAACTCTTTGCCCTCTTTTATTTATTGGTGATGCAGAAGGACAATGGCAAACAAGACATTGTTTATTTTCAGTAAAGTTATACGGAGACCCGCTCATCTATACCTAATTTTCGCAGACACCTTCTGTTAAATTGTCTGTTAAATAGTGTTGGATATATAGGGCAAATGTTATCATTTAGATGAAAATACCCTACATTGATTACATACAAATATAACCCTCCACACCCTCTTCTCGTTGTCCCCGTCCTCTCTCTGGATCTCTCTCACCCTCATCCGACAAAGTATAATACCTCTCTTCATCTTTGATTCGTCCATGGCGCTTTTAATTGGCGAAACCTAGGTTAATAGCTTCTGATCTTGAAAAACAAAGGAGTTTTAAGAGAGAGAGCACACAAAATTGGGTTCGAACTTTAGCGATATATAAGAGAGAGAGAGAGAGAGAGAGAGAGAGAGAGAGGGAGAGGGAGAGGGGGAGGGAGCTATTTGTGAGGCTCTCAAAATCTCAATCTTGAATCAAACAAAGCTTTATAGCTCTAGCAACAATCGGTAGCTTCCAAATCCTGTCGGCTCCACAATTTGCTGATATTTATTGATGAAATCGTAGGCGGGTTCCAAGTTCAAGGAAAAGCCGCTGCTACTCGAAGAAATACGAATCAATGCGCCATAGATTGAACCCGTTTGGTGAGAGAGAGGGGTAGAGGGGTTATGTTTTCTTTGAATATAATGTGAATATGTATATATATATGGCAAAATCCCACGGACACCCGTTGTTGTTGCTGCCAACGATCTAGACAAAGAAGCTGTTTTGGGTGACAGTGGCGTAGTGGGCAAAACCGACAGTAGTGAAGTCAAGGGAGGCGTAGAAGCACAGATTTGTCCAGATTTGGATTGGGTTTGAGGCGTAGAGGTTTGGGTTAGGTTTGAGGGTTAAGAATGGGAAATCTAGGATGAGAGATTTGGAACATGGGTTTCGAGTTGATTAATTATCAAAGATGATGGGGTCAAAATGGGCAATTTTTAAAGGGTAGAATCATCATTTATGTCATTCCGTTAACAAATTTAGCGATTTTTCTATTTCAAGTAGATAAAGGGGGACTGTTAGGGTGATTTTAAATGTTAGGACGTATTCATGCAAAACAGGTATAGATGAGGGGGTTTTCGTGTAGTTTCACCTTTATTTTTCAGAAGATGAATTCAAACGACGTTAGTAGAAGAGGTTTGGTGGTTGCCAATTGGAAATACTATAGAGACCCGTAAATTTCTTTTAAATTTTAACATTTTATAAGTGGACAAATAATGGTTTAATATGAAAATATAGTTGTGGGTCAATGTGCAAGAGTTTGAAAATGTGGGTGTTGGTGTAAATAGTGCATGTGTGTATATGTGTGTTCCCGGGGGATTTTTTTCCCATTTCCATCTCTCGCTCTCTCTCGGCTCTCTCTACCTCTCTCGCTCCCTCACCAAAAACTCTCCTCCAAACTCAAAACCCACTCAAATCAACCTTCAATCATTCATCCATACGCATATTGTGGTTCGTATCTCTTGGGTCTTGCTCGGAGGAGGAGTATTCAGTTGTTTTCGAAGTTTGGAGAGCTAGGGCTTGCTCTACTTGCGTTGGTTTCGCTTCTCGACTTGAGGTAGGGAATTCTACCTCTCTTTATATGTTATTTGTGTGTTTCTATGTCTTGTTTGAGTTTGTATTGTTTGTTATTGAGATTGGATCGAAACCTAAAATTTTTCTGTCAAAAATCACCCAGAGACACTCTCCCTACCGGTAGGAACTTTTTACCTACCAGTAGGACAAGTTAGAAATTTTCCCATAAGTTGCTCAAACGTATAGCAGCAGCTCAAAAGCTGCTCAACAAGCTACTCTACGTATTCAACTTCTACCGGTAGGAATGGAAACTTCTACCGGTAGGAATTCCTTACCTACCGGTAGGTCAAGCACGAACTGGAGTATTGGCCTTTTTGTTTTCAACTTCTACCGGTAGGAATTCCTTACCTACCGGTAGGTCAAGCACGAACTGGAGTATTGGCCTTTCTATTTCCCTACCAGTAGGTCAAGCACAAACTGGAGTATTGGCCTTTCTGTTTTCAACTGCTACCGGTAGAAATTCCTTACCTACAGGTAGGTCAAGCACGAACTGGAGTATTGGCCTTTCTGTTTTCAATTTCTACCGGTAGGGACTTTTCACCTACCGGTAGGACTTGCTTGCCTACCGGTAGGACTTGCTTGCCTACCAGTAGGAGATTGAGCTGCTTCCTTTTCAGCTGCTTCTTTGAGCTACTGCAGTATCTTTCAGCTGCTTTCCTATATCTTCCAACTCATATTCTTGTAGACACCCTATTTTGGACTTTCCAGATTAGTTTACTTATGGTGTTTAATTCCCCAATGATGATTAAGGTCAAGAACACCCCGAAAATGTTAGTGTTTGAGCTTTGAGCATTCCAAAACCCTTTCAAATCCCTTTCAAACACTCTAAACCAGAACCAAAAGGTCTCAACAAAACTCAACTTGCATACGCTGGTATTCACCTGGCGTGCGCTGGTCCTCTGCCACGTGTCAGTCATCGGTCAACTTTGACCGTTGACCAGACTTGAACTGGGGTACGCCAGTCAAACCTCCGGTCAAACTTGTGTTTTTAAGTATGCAGAAGCCATGGGTAGGGGTCTATAGCACTTGGGAACCTTCCAATTCATTGAAAAAGCAATCTCGGCCGGGGGACATCTCTTACACCCATCTCATCATCATATTCCCTCTCATCCAATGAGAAGAAAGACATAAGGGCTAAGACACCAGTCCCTTTGACTGGCCTTAACCCCTCTCTCTCCCTCTTCCCCTATATATACCTCCATATGCTTCCATTTGAAAGGGTTACCAAAACTTGAAGCATTCAAGTTATCTCTCTCTCTCTCTCTCTCTCTCTCTCTCTCTCTCTCTCTCTCTCTCTCTCTCTCTCTCCCCATTAGTCCCTTGTTCTTTCTTCCTTCTCATTGAGAGAGAAACAACAAGAAACTCTCCCATACACTACAATATACATCCATCCACGCTCACCATTCATCCCTCAAACTCCAAGTTCAAAGCTCAAACATCTTTCAAGCTCTAAGCCAAAGGTATACATCTTTGTACTGCTTTCTGTTCTGATCCCTGAGGGGGCTGGCAGGGTAAAGGCTGGTAATCAATACCAGTCCTGGTCCTAAAGCTGTTAAGGTTTCAAAACAAAAAAATATGTTTCTGACTATAAACGGCGTGCGCCGGTCATAAGCCCGCGCATGCCGGTCCGTGGCAGTACGTACAATTTTTAATTTGATCTGTCTGGAATCTGTTCGGAACTGGCGTACGCCACTAAATAACTGGCGTACTTCAGTTGTGAAATGAGGTCCAGATCTTTATTTTATGCTCTATTTCTTGTCTATTCATCACCTTATTGCATGCTACAAACTAGTCTACTGCTTTCTGTATTTTAGAATCGTTTAGTTGTAGTATTCAATATTTATTCATATCTGCTTTAGAAGGCCTCTGGCATCCTTCTAGTCATGTTCCAGAGCCCAGATGATGTAAAGCCAAACATTGGACAAAAAGGCAAACCTGGCGTACGGACTCTCAAGAGTGGTGTACGGCGTGTAGGTTAAGGTTCAGTGCCTGGCCCTTGCATCATAGTTCAATCCTGGCCTCTTATTACTTCCCCCACTCTGTTTATGGGGTTGTTTGTCCATTTTTATGGCTCCAGGCCATTTCTTGTACTTGTATCTGTCGATATGATCACCTTATAAACTGTGTGGTTTGCACTGGTCCATTCCAGAGCCCAGAGGGTTGAAAACAAAGACGGCGAGTGAAAAAGTGTGGTGTACGCCAGTTGTTTGGTGGCCTGCGCATGTCATGGTGGCGTGCAGAGGCTCGGCCACTACATGCCAGTGTGTTGCCTGCTCACGCACCTGAAAAACAGCGTACACCATCTCATTGAAGCTGTTCTCAGTGCTTGTTTTCAATCTATGTTCTTTTGTTAATTCAAGCAAAATCATCATTCATAAACATTTCGTGATATAAAACTGCAAGCTGCTACAGTTTTAATCCCGATTATCTGCTCTTCCACCCTAACTGGCTAAAAAATAATCAAATGAGAGAAAAAAACGCAAATGTTTTACAAAATGCCTGAGTAGAGACCGATCCCCGGATTGGGCGAGAGGGATGCCATAAAACCCTTCCCCTCTCGTAACCTGGCTCCCGAACCTCAGATATCGAAGGTGACGACGGACTGGTCTGCGCTTTTTCAAACTCAAACAACATAGCAAAAACGTTTCAAGTTCGGTTTCTTGGGTGTTTTACCTCTAAAACCCGAGTGGCGACTCTGAATCAAAGCGTTTCGCCGCGCTTTTCCAAAGAGGGCCGCACCCAATTTTTCGCAACAAAAATTTCCGGGGCGCGTGCCCACAATTCTGAAGCCTTTCATCGACTCTAATGAGTTTGTTTTCGTATTCTTTCAAGTGTTTTGGAGAGTATTACTCGTTTCTCACTTAGAGTGATATCCAATAGACTAGAGTGAACTCATCATATTAAGAAATGAGAAATAGACATTAGTGCACATTAAAACATGAACGATACACTTGAACATGTCTACTGATCCGACGAGTAATATTGAAATCCGTTTTCTCTCGACTCGTAGAATTCTTAGATCCCTTTAGTATACGCTTTTGCAGACTCCAAATATAGAAACTAGATGACCAGGCATCGCAGAGTCTAATCGTGGGTTGATATGTGGTATGTGAAGGTACGGGGTGTGCTTAGAAGTACGGTGAGGGCGTGGAGTATTCGTGGTGTGCTTAAAAGAAAAGGCGTGTATTAATTAATTAGTCAGAGTCTTGATATAGATGATAGTTTGGAACGTTTTGAAATGTAATCAACGTGGTGAATTGGTATATTGTTTAGAATGCTTGAAGTGAAAATCGATGTGCGAAAGAAGTGTTTGAGATGATAGAATAACTTGTGTCCTCACGACTCGTCAAGTCTTTCAAACCTTTTGGCACTCTCCCTATAAGGTTCGAATGTAGAAACTAATGGATTGAGTTTTGTGAAACAATCAATAGATTGATGATGAGTTGATTGTAAAATGATGACGATTATGAAAAGTGTGGGAAGTGACCCAAGTGGTCGTTTTGAGGGAAAAGACTCGGGGTGACCCTGCGCTCGAGGGAACTAGACCCAAGGTGACCCAACTGATTATTACTATTGCGGGAAAAGACTCGGGGTGACCCTACGCTCGAGGGAACTAGACCCAAGGTGACCCCACCAATTATGATTATTGAGGGAATAGACTCGGGGTGACCCTGCACTCGAGGGAACTAGACCCAAGGTGACCCTAGTGATTATTGAAGGGAAATATCTGATTAAAAGGAAAGATTTGCAAACAAAGGGATTTGACTAATATCAATGTGGACACGAGGAAGATTGTAGTACCGTACGAATAATAATAAGATATTTATGAATTGATTATAGACAAATGTAGAATGACTTGAGTTTGTTAATGTACTTAGTTGAAGAAGCAAACGGTTAGTGACCTTTATGTGAAGTCTAGGACCCTTTGACTATAGCTTGCAGCTTGTTGGTAGTCACTTGTATTATAGGCCAATCTGTCAATATTTACTCATTCATGGTGCATGATTTATCAAATTTACATATAGTTTGAGTATAGAATTCTCTATTGGGCACGTGTTTGCTCAACCTACCATTTCAGGTTCATTGCAGGTCATGGTCATGGAGTGCTTGAAGCGCATGCTGGCATTATCAAGTAAAGCTATTTTGGAGAGTATTTTATATATTTCTTGTAAAGCAAACCGCTTGTTATGAAACTCCTCTCTTGAAAAGTTGTAAATATAAGTCAGTTTGTGAATATTGGGAAATTGCACTGTATTTTGGGGTAAAGTACGTATGATTGTGAGGATTTTGTATTTCAAATAGTATTGTTAATTTATGTTAAAAATCGAGGGCGTGACAAATACACCATTGTCATCGAAAAATGGGTACAGAGAACATTGAGCCCAATTGACCCTCACTTGTATCAACATAGCTCTGTCCCTGTTGATGAATATGTGGTGGTGGAGAGACCTGAGGAACCATTTGGGGTGGTCTAAGTCTAAAGGCACTACTGAGACCACGTTTCGATAAAGTACTTATTTTTTGTTTTACGAGACATATCATTTTCTCATTATACATCACTTTTAATTCAAAAAATAAGTATTTTGAGTTAGTGGAACACATCCTCCAAATAATTTTCCAAACTCTCCTATTACATGCTTGCACAATCTGCAGCAAGGGAGTGAAATATTAACCGTCAAAACTGAACCGATTATTCCTGTCAAAGCAATGCTACGTGCAAAGAAAACATACCCATAAATTACCCCCAACAGGCATTTTTTACTGTTAATAACAGTCTTTTAATCGTCATAAATATCTCTAAAAGTCTATTCGGGATAATTTATGAGTATATTTTCTTTGTACGCAGCATTTTCAATTCCAACCATGCTTTAGTTTCCCTCTTAGCCGTCCAAGTCTATTGTTTGGGGATAATCAAAACCGTCTATTACAATGGTACGCTATACAATATACACATCCACTAGCCCTTCCTAAACACGCCGCATATATCGATCAAAAATCAAAAGCGTCTCTCTCTGTGAAATTCTCACGCCGGCCATTACAGATCCGTCTCCCTCTCTCTCGAGCAAAGCCACAAACCCTAAGCTTCGGCTTTGAAGATCGATCCACTTCATCTGTGCGCCCTTAAAATACAAATGTAAGGCCCTGTGCATTGGATTAATTATGTTACAGAAAATGTACAACTATTTATGTATTGATTTTTTTTTTCAGAAAATGTGTGTTTGACACTAGAATACTATTTTAAGATTTTGTTCATTTGGTGTACATGGCTCAACCTTCACCATCCCTCGCTGAATTTGCTCTCGCAAGTGGGATTTTGAATAATCTACCATGAGGGTTTTTTGCGGTGATAAGTAATGATCAAAATTTAATAACACTGTATTTGTTGCATAAAGTGAATGGCGAAAACGTTGGTTGGCTTTTTGATGTTTCTCCAATTATGGTGCTCCCAATGAGCTGTCGATGAATCCATTGGCACTGCATGATGATCTACAACATGTCTTGGAGAGATCTGAATCCCTTTTGTTTTGCACGGAGGGAGAACCTGTGAAGGGTCCCGAATGGGTTATGTGTGTACAAGGAGGCAACTACACGATTTTCATTCTCTGCGTTTCCACACGCGGGCCAATGGAAGATCTACGGGTGTGTTTATGGATGTCTTCAATATGTCTCCTCGGGTTAATATTCATGGGCGACATTACAACATTCGATGGACCATGGTGAGACTTCCTTTAAGGAAGCTCCCATACAGAACATTATACGATGTATTGGAGATATAGGAATGAACAAGGATGCGGAGATAATGCGGGTTTGTCATTTGCTCTTAAATTTCGCTAGGAATTAGGGGTCACAGGTTTGCTGGTGAAGGACAACTAGTGATAGATTTCTTGTCTCCAAGGGTTATAGCTCCTAATGCCACTATATAACCCAATATTTTTTATGAACACCCTATTCTTAGAATCCGTTTGGAAGACCTTACATTAGATCTGAGAATGCTTTCTCAGCAGGTGGGAAATTTGTAACCACTTGGGAAGTTTATTTTTATTTGCAACGGGGAGCCTGTGTATTGGATCTAATTCGGAGGTGCACATACGCCAAGTGAAGGTAGCCAACTGATCAGGATTTTCTAAAACAGGCTCCCCGTTGCAAATAAAAAATAAACTTCCCAAAGTGGTTATAAATTTCACGCATGTGCTACGAGAGCATTCTTGAATCTAATGGGAGGTCTTCCAAACAGGATCTAAGAATATGGTGTTCGTAAAAAATATTGAGGTATATAGTGTCATTAGGAGCTATAACCCTTGGATACAAGAAATCCATCATCAGCTGTCCTTCACCAACTAGACCCGTGACACCCTAATTCCAAGCAAAATTTGGGAGCAAATAACGAATGTACATTAATTCGCATCCCTGTTCATTTCTATATCTCCAATACCTTAATGTTCTATATGGAAGCTTCCTTGAAGCAAAGTCTCACCATGGTCCATTGAAGGTTGTAATGTTATCCAAGAATATTAACCTGAGGAGACATATTAAAGACGTCCATAAACACATCCGTAGATCTTCCATCGGCCCGCATGTGAAAAAACATAGAACGAAACCCGTGTAGCTGTTGCCTTGTGTAAATTATAGATCTCTCAACTATGTTGTCTCCTCGTACACATATAACCCATTCGGTACCCTTCACAAGTTCTCCCTCCATGCAAAACATAAGGGAATTAGATCTCTCCAAGACCTGTTGTAGATCATCATGCAGTGCCAATGCGAAGAAACATCAAAAAGCCAACCAACGTTTTCGTCATTCGCAACAAATACAATGTTATTAAATTCTGGTCATTTATCACCGCAGAAAACCCTTCTCGTAGATTATTCAAAATCCCACTTGCGCGAGCAAATTCAGCGGGACCTGGTGGAAGTTTAGCCATCTACACCAAATGTACAAAATCATAAAATAGTATTCTAATGTCAAACACACGTTTTCTGAAAGACTTGGACAAGGCCTTGCCTTTGTATTTTAAGGGCGCACAGATGGAGTGGATCAATCTTCAAAGTTGAAGCTTAGGGTTTGTGGCTTTGCTTGAGAGAAAGGGAGATGGATCTGTAATGGCTGGCGTGAGAATTTCAAAGAGAGAGAGACGCATTTGATTTTTTATCGATATATTCGGCGTGTTTAGGAAGAATTAGGGCTAGTGGATGTGTATACTGCATAGCGTACCTTTGTAATGGACAGTTGTGATTATCCCCAAACAATAGACTTGGACGACTAGGAGGAAAACTAAAGCATGGCAAGAATTGAAAATGCTGCGTGCAAAGAAAATATACCCATAAATTATCCCAAATAGACTTTTAGAGGCATTTATAACCGTTAAAAAGACTTTTATTAGCAGTAAAAAAAAATACCTCGCATGCATACGGGATTTATCCTGCAGTTCCAAAATAGCTCTGGAATTGTTCTTCATTGACATAAGGGGTATTTAGTTTTGAGAATTGATTTTCAAATTCTCCCTTTTATCATCTTCACACAATTTTTTATTTTCTATGTGTATTTTCTACACTAGCATTCGATGTGTACAAAATAAACTAAGATGATGAAAATTCACATGAATAGAGATTAAAAGAAAAAGTGCAAATACACAAAGTGAGTATAAAATCACTACCTACTCCCTCCGTTCCAAATTAACAGTCCGGTTCGGTCTTCAAGACAACTTTTAAAATATTAATATCTTTCAATCTACAATGTTTTTAAAAATTTTAAAAACTTTGTATAATAGAACTAATTGAGATCTATCATATGAGATCCATATTGCACATAAAATTCATTATAAATTAAAAGATATTAACAATCTAAAAAATGCATTGGAGACCGAAATGGACTATTAATTTGGAACGGATGGAGTATTACTTACCTTATTTTCATTCCATTGTTGTAACTTTCACAAGTCAAACCAGACGTCTAGCAGTTCCTGCCCGAAAGTGTTGGGATGGCAGATTGAAGGGTAGGCTGTGGAATGAAGGATTGCAACGACGGAGTGGATGATGGATCTAGTCCTTTGTCCATGCCCCTCCAAAACTCTCATTGTGTGAACCCACCCCGAGTTAGTAACAACGACCAAATTTGATTATCCCATAAAATTCACAAACAAGAAATCGTACACAAAGAAATCAATTTGATTGGACATATCGATAGGTATGTGAACAAATTGAAATTTGTTTTCCAGAGTCAAGAACAACTACAATGCAAACTTGAACCGTTCATCTTAAACAACGAAATACAGAAGAACCCAGAATCAGTACCAATTAGGTTCACGTGATTATCAACATCCAATCAAATTAATAAGTAACCATCAATATCAATTAGGTTCACCATCTTCACAAACAACTACTTTTCCAATTGATGATGGATCAAGTGAATAATAATGTGGGCCACCAGAGTGCACAGCTAGGGTGTTTACGCTAGTAAGCTTATGCAAAATAATTTTTGGGTTTAAACTTGTTCAATTTTTTATTTTTTATTTGGCATTTGCTAGTTTTACGCAAAACTTTTATATGATATGGATGAGTAAGGATGAGAGAAATCGGAAAAGTAAAAATTTTAAACTTTTACACAAGTGTTCTAGTAGATCAGTGTGCTTTCTCTAAGGTCACCCTTAGAGGTGTAAAATGCGGACATCAATCTCAGCCTCGTGTTTTTAACGGTTTAGATTTTAATAAAACTTTTCCTAGGCGAAGTTAATTATGACCGGGCATAAACCTTCCGCAGATCCAGACCATTGAAAACACGATCCAACGGCTGACAACATAAGTCTGCAAATAACGAAAATAAATGCGCCCTTATTAGAAGCGCCCTGTTCTAGTAAATATCCAAAGAAATGCTCAAAAAGTCAATTTTTGGACTTTTTCTTGAATATTTCCCAAAATACTTGTTTAAAAGTCATAATTTTTTACTTTTCCAATTCCTCTCGTCCTTACTCACCCATATCACATAAAAATTTGACATAAAACTAACAAACAAAAAACAAAAAAATTGAATAAGGACAAAACCAAAAAATTGTGGTTCATAAGTTAATCTCTAGCGTGAACGGGAAAGCCAGAAACACTTGCATCAAAAGTTAACGTACACCCCCCAAAACTGGTCAAGATACAACTAAAAGCTAAACTCAAACAGCATCCAAGTCTATAGATTCAAAGAGACCAGATCCTCCACACACCAGGTCTTAAACAGAGATAGGATTGAAACCCATCTGAATCTAAAATCCTTGCAGAATGTCATAATTATAAAGCAAATACTGATTAAGAAAACTCATACAGCTGGTATACAAAAGCTCAACTACAGTATTAGATTATCCCAATCTTGTTTGCCACATCCAAAGCGTCAAAGTCCGGTGTCAACCTCACATACGCTTTCTTAGTCCCATCAGGCCTGAAACGATGATACAAATGCGAGTAAATTTCCCAGCCAATGTGCAGAATCAGAGAGCAACACTATTGGTAATGGATACAAGAAATGGAAAACGAAATTCTTCTGGGTTTTATTAGAAATGGCAATTCAAAGGGCATAGTTGTATCCTTCCACTTTATCTTCAAAAAGTGAACTACATTGACCCATTCAGTAATGTTCTTGGTTCTAAATCTCTCTCCCAGTCTAATCACTCATCCATCTTAATCTCACTTCAGCTACACCCCATTTTGTCTGTGTTCTCTCTTAGTTACCCCGCATGTTGTCTCTCCTATAGCATCTGTGGCAATACAATCGTTCTAAAGAACCCCAAAAGCATTTGAATCTGCCCATCCAACACCCCCCCCCCCCCCCCCCCCCCCCCCCCCCCCCCCCCAAAAAAAAAAAAAGACTAATAAGTAACTGCGGCTTCATGAAACTAAGATGCAATCCCTAAACAGGCACTCGTGGGATGATCTCTTAATTCCCAGAACTGTAAGCTGTGGAGTTGATAAAGAGTAGGAAAGCTACAACTAAAATGCCTCTTTACATTTGTAAAAAAATGCACTGCAATGATTAATTGACACCTATGTGTGGTCGTGTATCTGGTAAAATGATCATATGACGGCATGAAGATTTGTAAGTTGTGACGATTACACAAGTGATTGGTCCGCATGCAAGCCATTAACGTAAATTTAATAAATCAGGCGACAGTGATTCTTTTCTAGATACATGATATGAACGCTTTAAACTCGTGAGCTATATAACTAAAATAAAATAAAATAAAAGGCAAATAACTACAATACTCCACAACAGATATAACACCATCAACAATTTTCACCAAGCAAGATACATCATAATATTTCCACACGCAAGAATGACACCCATAACAACCACCACCAATGTCAAGAAGTAAAGGCGAGCATTTTACCTAATCAAGGTATTGACCTTCTTGGTCTGAATGTCATACATCTTCTTGACCGCAGCCTTGATCTTCTTCTTATCAGCACGGATATCAACAATGAAAACCAAGGTGTTGTTATCTTCGATTTTCTTCATTGCTGATTCGGTGGTGAGTGGATATTTTAGGATTTGGTAATGATCAAGCTTGTTCCTCGCTGGTGCACTTATGCGAGGGTACTTGGGGTTTCTATCTTTCTTCAATGTCTTTGGTCGATGGAAGGTAACTGATGTTCGTATCTTCTTGGCCTTCTTGACAGGACCAGTTTTCTTGATAGCCTTGGCAGCTTTCAGGGCCTGGGCCTTTGGGTCAGACTTTTTAGCAAGGTCAGACTTTTTAGCAGGGTCAGCTACATACAAGAAAAAAAAAATGGACTTTTTAAAGTAAAACAATAAAATAGCACACAAAGAGTGTCAACTCCTCCAAAAGAAGGACAAGACCGCATTGAGATGGATGCCTTGGAAAGAAACAAAAGGACAAAACGAACATAAATTATTCACTCTGAAACAATATACTCTCTTTGTTCTTTTACAAGTTTTGAGGAAAAAATTACTCTGCACGATTCTCAATTGTGTATTCCTTTGTCATTAAGAACACACTTTGTCTTGGTGATCACTCACAGGCTCACACGAGTTCACCAAGGTACTTTCAGGTTTCAGCAGTATATTAATCTATTCACATTGAGACAAATCTTAAAAACTTCTTGAGCTACATTATTTCCAATCCACAAAGACTTGATGGTTGATTAACTTGAACACTCTGTCATGGTAAACACTCACAGGCTCACACGAGTTCATCTAGGTACTTTCAGCAGTATATCAAATATCAATCTATTCACATCGAGACAAACCTTAATAACTTCTTGAGCTACATTATTTCCAATCCACAAAGACTTGATGGTTGATTAACTTGAATTCATATGTAGTAAAAAACAACTTGGGCATATCAGCAATTACTCCACTTAGTACTTGAAACAAAAACCTTCTCATCTGCATATTCATTTGTAGTAAAAAAACAACTTGGGCATATCAGCAATCACTCCACTTAGTACTTGAAACAAAAACCTTCTCATCTGCATCTTGTTCATCTACTAAATTTCACCTTCTTTGGCACTTTTACTGGACTTGTAACGACTTCTAACGAAAACTAAAAACTAAAAATAGAAAAGCATCCTTACAAATTATTTTTTGGGACTTCCACCAATTTATCTAGAGAAGACCTAAAAACTCTACAGCCAGCCCAACTTTCTCAGCAGTTTAATGTTTGACACTGCACCCTCGCAGTGGGTGACCAATCTACTGTCAATAGTATTTCTTCTTTGTTTCTTTCCTCTTAATATTGATAGTAAACATAACAGTTGTTCAATTTTAGGATTTTTGGTACCTGTCTCCAATTACCATCTTTAGAAACACATCTAACACAAACAAAACAAACACAACCCTCCTACTAAACGATGACATAATATCTATTCTATTTTATAAAGGGAGAGCACCCTTTGGTGTGGACTAAAAAAATGAGGTTGGTTCACACTTTTAGTTTCCAAAATCACCCAATCTAAAATTGTTTTTACCACATGCCTGCCTTCTCTTCTAAATAACTGCAATGGTAAACACATCAAAATCCCCAAAATTTGTTTCAACCATTTCAGTTACCAAATCTCAGAGGATTATGCTTCCCTCAAACCCCATTCTCCTACTCCTGTTCTCGCATTCTTAACAAGGAAAACAAATGGTTATGATTTGAAGAACTACAAGGAAAGAAGGGAAAATGTAGATCTCGAAGCAACAAATAATTCAGTTTTGATCTTGAAAAACTGAATTCAACTAGTGGAGAAATATGAGTATGCTGCAATTTTACTGAGTCTTTTTATTATTACTAGAGTTCACCACCCGTGGCATCTAATGTTAGGTCCTCTTTTGTCTTTCGTCAGTTTCTCATTGCAGTGAGATCTTCAATGTGGATTTACCAACAGAGACAGAAAAAGAAAATAAGTGACATGTCAAACATGTTTGGATTATACACAATGCCAATTGAAGCAATTCATCAAACATCTTAAGTGCAACAATTTTTCGTTATGACCAATTACATTCTGATCTGGAACTCGGCATCACATTAATACCTTTGGGAATTCTTACCATGCGAAATCGTAGAGGTCCAGTTGGAGGGTATTCTATGCGACGGGCAATGGCGGGCGCAAAACTGGGCCTTCGCGAGGGGATAATGGAGAAGTCGATGAAATTGTTAGGCGTTGGCATGGGAGAGGTGTGTACTGCTTCGGTTTGGAGACGCGTGAATTGGGATTTTGTTATGGTTTTGGATTCCATTAAGGAGCAGTGGAGTATATTGAAGGTTTCTTGGGGACTGTCGTTAGGGTGGGATTAGGACCGGTGCAGGAGGGAAGTGTCCTATGGAACTTTGAAGGGGTACTTGGGGAAGGAAAAGTGTAGGAAACACTTTGGCCCTTCCGATTCTTTTGCTTTGGCACTTTTTTTTCTTTTACCGAAGAGATGCCATTGGTTTAGGCAATGGCTAGGCAAATGGTAATGTTTTAATTTGGTAAAAGACACATTCTGGACACATACTGGTTGGGAGGGGTGGGTAAGGGACATGGGATAGGGTTGGAAGTCATAGGAACTTATGGGGGCATTTTTGGAAAGAAAAACGTAGGAAACATCTTTCGTGCTTTTAAAAGTAGTATAGATAGATAGATTGTTAGTTATTTTTGTGGGAAACCAGAATTTTTTTTCCTTGACACAGAGAATATAATTACCAACTTGGGATGTCCATCGGGAAATGATTTTCACACTCCCCTTTTACAATCCACACTCCCTTTTTTGTCTTTATCCACGTAAATTTACAATGTTGCCCTTGGATGTGTGAAAAAGTGTATTGGCAAAAGGGCAACATAGTAAATCCACGTGGATAAAATAAAAAAAGGCAGTGTGGACTGTAAAAAGAGGAGTGTGAAAATCACTTCCCTTGTCGGTTTTGTGGTTTTAAGAACTTTGGCCCAAAATCCGTTTGGTTTTTTCGTGAAAATTGGCCCCAAAAATTGGTGCGTTTTACGAAATAGAAGATTGGGCTTCCGAGGACTTTGGCCCCAAAAATCAGGTTTAAGAAACACAAAGCCGAACGCAGTCTACTTGATATTTCAAGCGAACAGAATTGCAAACTCTAGTAGCAGTATAATAGTGCCATGATACAGCAATAAAATAGTGGTGAGATAAAGCATTTTCAATATCGTACTTGATCAGATTAAACATCTTCAGCTACTATAATGGAACCCGAAAATTGGGACGATTAAAAATGAAATCGACCCACACAACTCGCAAGCTATAAAAACATAAATGGGTAAATGAATATATACTAAGAAATGGAGTGCATACCTTTAGCAGGAGACATTGTTGAGCAAACTAACAATAAGCCCTAATACGTATATGTGATTTCCTGTACTAAACAATAAAAAATGGCATCAGAAGGTGAATCACGTAGACAAAGATGTAGAGAGAGAGAGAGAGAGAGAGAGAGAGAGTACCGGCTGCAAGCTGCCGCCCTAGGGTTTACGAGGAGAAAAGAATAGAAAGGGAGAAACCGGAGCCCTAATATGAAGGTCGAGCACGTGCCATTCACGTGAAGACATGTTTTGATCGGAAAAATTGTGTTTTGCACCCTTGAAGATTTGGTATTTTCTTTGTAAGTCGGTCCTTAATCTATTGATTTTATCAATTTGGTGACGGTAGCAACTGTTGTTTAATTCACTAGCGAAAACTTCTCATGACTGTTCCAAGTTTTATTTAAAATTTTAATGAGTATGAAATTTTGTTCAAACTTAAATTTATTCATTGTTCATTAGACTTGAACATGCTTCAATTGAGCTTAGATGGGGAGCTCAAAATATGAGCTTATCGAGTCAAGTTGAGATAATGAATTATATGAGGTTTGTAAATATTTTTCTTCAAATATATTTTTTTGGTAGAAACTTAAAAAAAATATAAATGGAACGTGAATTGGACGAAGAAGAGGAACCCTAAAAGACAAAGAACCTTTGGATCTTATGTATCGTTTATCTGTTGTTTTCTTCGTTGTTCAAGATTAAAGCTTCACGCTCAAAAGGTTTTGAGTAGGAATTATATACCCGTTGTTTTCATTCACTTTACATTGGGTAATATTTGGGGGCTAAGAGAGATAATGGGGCTAGAAAGAACCTTTGGATCTTAAGATTATGATTAAGTGAATGAAAGGTAACTAACATCATAATTTTGGGTTTAAAAACTTATATTTTATTTTTAGTTGGGTGTGTAAAGAATCGAAAACGGGGCTAGAAAGAAAATGTATTGGTTCAAATAGAAACACTCCCTTTTTTTTATAAGTTAATCTGAACAAATGAATATATTGAAGTGAAGCAAAGTACAAAAAAATTGAGTGTTCATTTAATAAGGGAATTCTGTAAAAAAAAAAAACACTGAAATTTAATTGTTTATTCATCAAGAAAAAGAAACTTATGAAAAACTTCTTTGATTAACTCTTTTGTGAACTAAATATTTCGTCACCATATTGTCAGAAAATTAATTAATACTCCCTCCGTCCCTTTTTAATTGTCCTACTTCGTAATTCCAACTTATTAAAAAGACATCATCATTATACCTTTCACATCAACTTTTTCCTCCACTTTCCCTACTTACCCATCATCATTACACTTTTCCTCACTAACTTTTCAAAAAGGAATCTACTTTTAGGGACAAAATAGACAATATACCAATTTTTACCCATTAACTTTACAAAATGGACACTTATTAAGGGACAGCCCAAAATGGAATACTGGACTATTAAAAAGGGACGGAGGGAGTACATTCAAAATGATACTCAGAACAATCATGCAACTCTAAAATCAGTCGTTTAAAAAAAAGAAGAATACAAAGTATTGTCATCAATCACCTGATACCATGGACACCCCACCCATCGCTTTATCTTTTAAACACCAACTGGGTCTAGCTCATTCGATCAGTCTTGTACACTTTTAATTAGGTAATCAAGGGATCGAATCTTGTCGAAGGCAAGAATCCATCGATAATTTCTCCCTTTAGAGGGGCTCTTCCTTTCTTTTTTTGTTTCTTTCTTGTGATAAGCTTATTTCTTTTGGTTGAATTGTTGAACTTAGTTATCTTAGAAATTCTCACCCGATTGATGTATTGTCCGGTTTGTACTTTGTGATTCATACGGGATGTAAATGATCTCTTCTATCGATTGATGGAAAAAAACACACTATCCCTTGCCCCTGTGAGAAACTCAAAACCAGAAACCTCCATTAATGGCCTCCATCTGCTCCTTAACCAGTATAATTGATGTTCTCCTTTTTGTCTAGATGGGAAGCCAGCCAGGGATGGCTGCACTACGGGTGGGGCACGTGCCCTCCTCAATTCAGTTATTTTTTTATAGAAAAATTAATTTAAAAATTAATTATGAGAGCTCTAGAGTTAAAAAAAATTAATTATGATTTTTAGGATAAAAAAAAAAAAAGATCTTTGTACTGGTTCAAACGGATTGAAAAATGAAGCACTTAAGTATATGCTATTTATTTAGTTTTATGGCTCTCTTAGGGCTCTCATTTGAGAGCTCTAGAACCAAAAATTAATTATGACTGAGGAACACAAAGGAATTTAGAAGCCCTAGAACTCAAACAAGAACAAACTCATCTTTACTTTCCCAAATTGATTTTTCTGTTTTTGATCGATGCTGTACAAATGAGCTCAGAAGCCTTTACATACAACTCAACTCCAATGACAGCTGGCAAAACCCCTTCTCAACCGACTTACCTCCTCCAATTACACTAGGCCAGCTCAGCTCAAATCAATCCTAACTAACTAACCAACTAATCACTGTTACATCACTAAACACACTACTAAACACAGTTACAAATAGACTTGTCATTAGTGACTTTTGCTAACAGCCCCTCAGAAAATAAGATTCTCGCACTAGTTCAAACGGATTAAAAATTTGAGCACTTTAGTATTTGCTCTTCATTTGGTTCTACGACTCTCTTAGGACTCTCACATGAGATCTCTAAATACAAAAATTAATTATGACTCTTAGAATAATATGATCAGAGAAAAATATATATTCTCATCGATTCAACGGATTAAAAATTAGAGCACTTAATTTTTTTGAACAATCTTATAAGCACACACACAATCACATTATAAATAATTCTATAATAAAAAAACATGCATGAGCATTGTTTTTTCCAATCTTGTCCCTCGATGGTGGCTCTCATTAGAGAAGCCGTAAAGGGGTTATCCATAAGGAAATCAGGAACCGATGCAAATCCTAGAAGAAGATTCCTAGGTTATCTGAACTACAAGGTAATCACATTTTTTTTTGATCGGCATAAAAATTTTATTAATCTTTACAAACTTACAAAGATTAAAAGGATAAGGACAGAAAGGAAATTAAAATTACTTTTAGAGCATCCGCAATGGGAATAATCAAAACCAATAACCAAAATGTGCCATGTCAGCATTTGATTATCTATTTAATTCATAATCAAACTTAATAACCTCTACCTCCATATTAGTTATTTTTGCATCCCTAACAAAAAAAAATTCCCACAATACACAATGCACATATGTCCAATCGCAAACGAGTTCCATTCACACACCCGACCACACCAAATTGTTCGTCTCGATAAGACAATTCCAATGTGGGGAGTTTTTGAGTTATTGAGTTTGGTTATTGATAAAAAGTTGTTAAGTTTGTTTATGAAATGGATAGAATTTGATTATTTGATAAAAGACTTGTAACTTTGCTTATTATAATGTAGAGTGTTTTTTGAGCATTGTAGTTAAGTTTGCTTATCACACTCATTTACTTATTACAATGGAGATGCTGTTAATCTCCACACTACAAGGTAATCACATAATCTCACCTAAACTATCCTCCATTTTCCTTACCAAGTACATGCTCAATGATGTAGTAAAATTATGGCAGAAGCAAAGGTGCATGCAATTATTTCTACCGGATTGACCCATTCCTGGGAAAAAAAAGAGTTTGAGGCCAAGAATGCACGAGTCACTCTAAATAGAAAACCAGAACCTGGTTTTGAAATGTGAAAGAGATTGGAAGACCAAATAAGGTTTTGAAACAGGCAAAAAAGAAATTTTGAAAACGTTGCGGATGCAACCGAAGGCAAAGTGAAAACATACAAAATATTGTGTTGCTTCATTATATGTGTTGTGCGCATTTTTAAGTCGCATGGTCATGTGACTGCTTTCGATCGGAACAGTGGTTGATAGATGGAGGGGTCTCCTTTGACCGATTTGAAGGATAAAAGATGGAGAGCCGGCCTTGAGTTAAAACAAGTATTGTGGCCGTTTTAGACTTTCAAAAAATTCTGAATTGTAAAGATTTCTCCTACTTTTTTATCCCTTATTATAGTACAACAAAAGAGGTCATATTTTTAATTTTCGCTTTAAGCTCTCGAAAAGTCTGGACCGACTCTGAAAAGATGTTAAGTGATAGCAAGGCCGATGCATAGATGGGGCCGGCCCTAGGGCAAGGCCTAAGTGGCCGCTGCCTAGGGCCCTAGAATTTTGGCCTACAAGGGGGCCCCCGGTTAGGAATATGTATAAGTATTAGGCTCCGTTCCAGAACGGATTTAAGTTCTTATTTTTTGTCTAATGAGAAGGGTTGTTCCACAAAAGATTGAACAATTACTTATTTTTTGAGAAGATAATTTCAACCTCAAAAATCATGTGCTTACGCAAATAATTTTCTTATCAATATGGATCTTGTTTGATAGATCTCATTGAGATCTTTAATACGGTGCAAATAAAATTGAAAAATTATTTCTCATTTACATTATTTTTGAGTTTGAAAATGTGAAATAAGCTGCTTATTTGGATTTTGTGAAACAAACCTTCTTATTTTTCTTTGAGAAGTGGCAAAATAAGTACTTATTTTTTAAGAAAATTTCTGGAACGGAGCCTTAGTAGTTCGCAACTTGAATGTATTAGCCTTTGTTGATTCAGTTGTAAGATTGATCCCAATGCACGCTCCATGGTCGAGTTTTTTTTTTTTTTGATCCGCTCCATGGTCGAGTTCAAGTCTCATTTGTCCGTTGTTGCTGTGTTTTGAACTTGCATCTAAGAGAACACAACAAAACACCAAAGCGTGTTCTATGTACCCTAAAATTGTTATATATACAAACTATCCATTATTGGTGTTCAAATATACGGTCCACTTAAAAATTTGGCCTTGGATTCTCAAATGTCTTGGGTCGGCCCTGTGTATAGATGAAGGGTATTTTTTATTTTTACTGTAAAAAATACTCCAAAAAAACAAAATAATGAATATGATGCAAAATTTATTTTTTCATCATTTATTTTTTTGTCTTTTATTGACATTTGAATGGGGCATATCTATCTCGTTAATCCCCATCCTCCCAAACTCTTTATTTTAATCTTTGTGGTTTCGAAATCTTCCTTCGTCTTCTTTGAACTATTGTTACATTTGCATAATATTTTTGAATTAACCAATCGTATCGACGAGAGAAATTTAAAAAATATAAATTATGATCAAAATATAAAAAAAATTCACTGAAAACAAAAAAAAAAAAAGCAAACAGTTGGTATCTTTTGCTTAAAGTGTTGTCTTATATGAATTTATACAGCAAATAGTTGTTTTATTTTAACTCTGACCCATATTTTTATTTTTTTTGATTTCTCTCATCAGGGAGTTTCGGTTTCTTTAAAAAAGAACTTTTAGAAAAATGAAGGTAATTTCAAGCTCAAAAATCATGTATTTAGGCAAATAATTTTTTAACCAATATAAAATCTTGTTTGATAGATCTTATTAAGATCTTTTATACGGTGCCAAAAAAATCATAAAATTATTTTTCATTTTCATTATATTTGAGTTTGAAATTTGAAAAAAAAAAGAAGTTTTTCAAAAGGAACCTATACTGGAACGGGGATCCCAAAAAATACCATGAAAAACTAAAAAAATACTAAAAATTACGAAATTCAAACCCAAAAAAAAACTACTGGACAAACAAGTTGGTAGGAAGTATGAGGCATATTCTCTGTATGTCCGGCCTCACAGGCCCAAACCCATCGGGCCCATCTCAGGGTTCAAATCGCATGATCATCCCTCTCTCTAGAGTTTCTCTCTCCCCGTTCTTCTCCTTGTCCCGCACCCTATGTAAACCAGGGTTTTAGGATTCTCTCTAGAGCCACCATAAACCCGCAGCCATGGAAGCTGTCTCCAAAATCCACCACCGCCACCAGCCACTCTACCACCACCGTCCACCATTCTCAAACCCCATTTCACTTCTCTTCGCAAGAACCCCGCCGCCACCTCCATCGTCCCTCAGATCATCAGTCAGAGCAAAACCGTCCTCCTCATTACTAGCCCCCCTCTTGCCAAACCCGAAAACCCATAAACCCTACTTCGCAGAAACCCCAAACCCCCTCCCTTTCTCTGTCTTCAAAACCATCACCCTCGCCGCAGTCGCCGCCACCGCCGTCTTCTTCGCCCGTTTCAACCTCCAAAAACCTCTCGTTGCGGCCGCCGCCTTTTCCCCTCTGCCCACAGTGGAAACTGAAGCAATGAAAGAACCAATTTCTGATGGCGAGAAAGAGAGAGGCCTAAAAAAGTACTTGAGCTCAAATCCGGATGACATCAAAACCCTCCGGAGCTTAATGGAGTTGAAGATCAAGAGAGGTAAGCTCAAAGAAGCGATTTCAATTGTAGAGAAGCTGATAAGTTTAGAACCCTCTGATATAGAATGGGCATTGTTGAAATCCTACTTGCATTTGGATAATGATGAGCTTGAAAAGGCGAAAATAGGGTTTAATGAGATACTAGAGAAAGACCCATCTCTCGTGGAGGCCTATCACGGGCTGGTAATGGCGGCGTCTCAGTCCGATTCGGAATTTGAGTCGAAGGAGATTGAGGTGAGGGTTAGGGAAGTCATGGATTTGTGCAAGAGAGACAAGAAGAAGGACAAATTGAGGGACTTTAAGCTTTTGATCGCGCAAATGAGAGTTATTGAGGGCAATTACAATGATGCATTGAGTGTCTATCAGGAGCTTGTGAAGGAGGAGCCGAGCGATTTTCGGCCTTATTTGTGTCAGGGAATCATATATACTTTGTTGAAGAAAGAAGATGAGGCAGAGAAGCACTTTCAGAAGTACAGGAGACTGGTTCCTAATGGGCACCCGTATGCACAATATTTCAATGATAATATGATTGCAACTAAGGTTTTGGCGCAGACGATGGACAATGAGAGAGCGGCTTCGAAAGCTTGAGGGATAGGGGTAATCAAATTCTGTTTGAGAAATGGTGAATAGATAGCTGCGTGGGAGTTCATTGTTTGTGGTGGGTGAAGTAAAACTGAGGTTCTTTCTTACAACATTACTCTGATCGAGTATTGGATGTTAGGTCTTTTTTCTCTTGAAAGTGTAGCTGGACAGTCTAAGGCGAAGCCATATCCCCCGCCCAAGCTGTGTGCCCAAGGAAGTACTGGTTCCAATAACCGTCCATAGAGTAGGAAAGTTCTCATTATGGTCAATGAAAGTTTTTGTGGTTGGTTAAAGTGGCCTGTATGGGTCTGAGACTAGTATAGGAAGGGAATATACACTAGTTGTCTTTCCAATGAGAAAAGATTTAATATGACAGCTTTCATGCTTTCCTCTAATGGCATGCTTGAATTTTGTTTTCACTTCTGGACCGATATGCTGAGAATGAATTACACTTTTGTTTGTGTTAGTGTGTCATGAAGGTCTGCTTTACATAAGCTGGCAATTATTTGTGTGGTAGCTGCATCATATACTGATTCTCCGAAAGTTGCTTTTATGGAGTTTATATGTTGGATGGTGTAAGCATGTAATTTAATTTGACATTGGTATTTAACAAGACTGCTTCATCGGGATCTTTTGAAAGATCCCATGTTTGCAAAGTTAGGCGCATGAAATATTCTGAGCTTCCGGCCTTCTTTGGGGCTGAGTAGCCTTGTGTTTCCTTTGGTCTCACTCGTACTGGAAGATATTACCGTAGAATGAACAGAAACAGCAGTCTAGATATTCTTTTCTTTTGTAGTAATTGGTATGCTAAAGCTAAGTGACAACTTTTTGCATGATCTCTCTCTCAATCCTGACACACTACTTCTCAAACTTGATTAACAAGCATCCTTGATTTGTTGGCTTGCGGTTCTTATCCTTTCTCCTATAGCCTTCCATTATTGCCTGCTCTCCTTTTAAGTCAGTAGAAAATCCTCTCTCCTCTAGTTGGCCTATATAGTTGGACATCTCACTATGTGTGATTATGAGTGAGGGAGGATTCTATGACAATATGTACATTCTCTCTGACAATTATCCCATAAAATCCTCAGGGAAAGTTGAGGTTTGTTAAATTCACTTAGCTACTATTGTTTGTTTCGTCGAAGTTATCTTACCCATCAAGGTAGTATTATGACGCCCTTCCAGCACTGTTTTTGGATCTCAGTTTGTAATATTTTTGCGTTAGGAAATTAGTGATGTCCTTTACAGCTATCTGGCATCAAAGCTTGTTCTTGCCATGTACAAAAACGAAAAGGGAGTTAAGCTATCTTGCACCAAAGCCTATTTTTTCATTTTGTGAATCTCATCAATATCACATGGAATTGTGCCATTTCTCTTGCTATGCTTGATAGTGAGATTTCTTACTAGTGTTGCGAACTGCTGAAAGACATAAAACAAGTGTGTTCTCTTGCTACGGACTTGATTTATGTTTGTGGTTTGTACTCTATCTTTTAGCGTATTGTCAGGTATGAGTGACTGAAGCTTTGCAGGCTTGTAAGTAGCACACACTGTAGAAAGTTCTAATGGCTTTTCATTTTTTGCTGTCATCCAACCATGCCAATATTGATGCTAATTTTTGTAGTTATGTGAAGAATGAAGATAATGTTGAAGGGTAATTGGGTTTCCCCATTTGAATATGGGACATGGGAGGATCAGTATATTGAGTTGAAGGAGAATTCATCCACATGAATGATTGAAGCAGCGCAAACCACCTGACCAGTTGACGTAACAAATCGAGTGAAGACTAGGATGATTGGAGCTATGTATTCTCTCTCTAAGTAACTAATTTTCTTACATGGTTGAAAGTGATGCCCTGAGAATGATTGATCATGGGCCTTGGCTCATCAGATCTCCAGAATAGATGGGACTTTCTTACGCTTTCATTCAGTTCTGCTTTCACTTTGTAATCCGTATTAGTGATCTCAATGCATCTTCACTTCTGACATGACCTAGAAGTCACATGGTTTCCCCCAAAAGTAATGACGCACTGTGTAGCATAGTCCAACGGAACTTGTATTGTAGGGAAATGTATGCACATGCACTCGGGGATAAAACTGATAGTTTCTTGTTTGCCTTTTAGTATTTGGTGATTTCTCCTTTCTGATCATTGCATTTTAATCGCATGTTTTGCAATGGTAAGGTTCATATTGGGCTTCCATGTGTTTTTTCTGTGACTGTATTGATGTCCATGGGCTTCAAATTGGCATCAACTAAACGTTGACCATCGCTAAAATATGAAGTACTTCCCAGAAAAATGAAAACCCGTGAGAAGAATTAAAATTTCAGTTCATTCCCTCTTTCTCTCTTGCACTTGTTTTGCAAAATATATATGTATTCAATCCATGCACGCATGTATGATTATATATATTGGTATGGTATCATTCAAGTTTGGAGCTGACATGTTCGGCGTATACCCTTTTTGTGGCAAACTGTGGTTAGTTGTCGACAGTTGTCGACCAGGAGGCATGCACACTGTAGGATTAGTGTGACTTAGAGTCAAAGACTTCGTCACCTGTCACTGGTCTATCTTGCTGGATCATGAAGAGTTTCCTAAAATCTCTTGAGATGAGTCACCCAGTTTTTACTCAAACTATGTAAATATTGCCAATATATTGCTTTTAAGTGTGATTTGTTATGCTTGCTATGATTAGGGATGCAACCTTGAGTGCATGCAAAACTTTTTCAGAAAGGATGTTAAAAAATTCTCAGCATATGTAGAATGCTGATCCTTGAGTTTCCATTTGGATTTATCTGGAATGCAGATTTATGGTATATATGCTATCGAATTAGATTGTTTTGTCTGCTAAATGTTCTTATATTTACTGAAACGGTAACATTGGAAGCCCAACTGCTGCGATTGGACATGCTTAAAGTGAATGGCTATTAAGTTTGTCCTCCCTTCACGGACATCAAATAAAACTTAGTAACCTTGAAAACTGCAGTTTATATTCAGCATTTGATTCGTCGGAGTTGGAGAGTTGTCTTTGTTGACCACTCTCTTGCTACGCTGCGAATTTATAAGAACATGTAAGACTTCACTTCCAGCAGGCAGACTGTGGAAAAGCCAAGGAAGGTAATGTGTTACTAATTACTATAACTTTGTGGCAAGATAACACAGTACTTCCCAATCTTCTTTACGGCTTTGGAATCTGTTGTGTAAGCCCTTGTTTTTCCGAGATACGAAGCGTATCTGATTTTGATTGACCAGAAAAAAACATGACGGATTAGATGATTTTAGAATTTCGCGTAGCATTGCTGTCGTGATGTTTGCTTCTGTTTTGCTTTATGTAGCTATTACTATTTCAAATTTCTTCTCAACTCGGATGCCTTCCCATAAAAAAATACTCGTCAAATAGCTGTTCATTAGCAAGTGGAGCAGAGTGTAGTTAGTGCCTTCGGGGTTGTTTGATATCCCTTATTCAGCACTTAAAATTGAAATAATTAAGTAATAAGTGATTAAGTCAGTTTGATAACCACATTTTATGTTACTTAACAGATTAAGTGCCACTTAAAATATAGTGTAAAAAAGTGATAAAAATTAAGTAGCTTTGAACTACTTAATTATGATTGAATTCTTATATGCTTACATTCAACCACCACCAATCCACCACCATCGTCATCACTCAACCACTACCACCACCACCACCACAACCGCCACCGCTCCCACCACCACTCCACCACCACCACCACTACCACGCTACCACCACCACAACCATAACCATTACCACCACAATCACTATCACTCCACCAACACCGCCACCACCACCATCACTCCACCACCACCAACACCGCCACCACTCCACCCCACACCACCATCACTATACCACTACCACCATCACTACTTCACTACCACCACCATGACGCTACCATCATTACTCCACCACCATTGCTTCACCACCACCACCATTACCACCACCACCACCACCACGACTCCACTCCACCCTTACCACCATCACTTTGCCACCACCACCAGCACTACTACTACTCTACCAAGGTACCACCACCACCATCACTCCGTCATCACCACAACTAACACGCCACCCTTACCACTACTACCACGCCGCTGTTACCACCACCACCACCACAACGCCACCATTGCACCACCATCATTCCACTGCCACCGTCACTCTACCGCCACCTTTCCACCAACACTGCCACCACCACCATCACTCCACCACCACTAACACCGCCACCACCATCACTACTCCACTACCACCACCATGACGCTACCACCATTACTCCACCACCACCACCACCACTCCACCCCTACCACCATCACTTCACCACCACCACCACCACAACTACTCCACCAAGCTACCACCACCACCATCACTCCGCCATCACCACAACTAACACGCCGCCCTTACCACTACTACCACGCCGCCCCAACCACCACCATCACAACGCCACCATTGCACCACCATCATCACTCCACCGCCACCATTACTACCATTCCATCACCACCACCACCACCACCACAATCACCAAAATTAAAGAGAATCCGAATTAAAATTAATTAATTAATTTTTAATTCAATACTTAATATGTTTATCAATCAGCTTTTTAGCTTAAAAAAATCAGCATTCAGCTTTCAGTACTTAATTTTTCAGCTTTCAGTTTCAGTTTTCAGTTTTATCAAACAGCTCCTTCCTTAGGCTCCGTTCCGGAAAGGAAAATAAGTACTTATTTTTTAAGAAGGCAATTTCAAGCTTAAAAATCATGTGCTTACGCAAATAATTTTCCTATCAATATGGATCTTATTAATAGATCTTTAATACGGTGCAACAAAAATTGAAAAATTATTTTTCATTTATATTATTTTTGAGTTTGAAAATATAAAATAAGTACTTATTTTTTAAGAAGGTGTTCTGAAATGGGGCCGTATACAATTATACTTCCATGAACATGGGCAGGGTTCGATTCCTGCAAGCATTCATTCCCCTCCTCAAATCCCCTAGGATAGAGTAGATTAGAATTAACAAATCAAATAAAAAAAAAAAGAAAAAAGCTCTTCATCAAAGGTAATGTCGCATTAGATTTATGTTACATTGTGGATGTTACTTGCTGCCGTTTCTGTGCGTTCTACTGAACTCAAAGACCTGTACTTGACTACTTCATACTTGTTCATATGTATACAGGGTGCTGGTTAAAAAAAATTAATGCCTGCTTAAGTTAGTAAAGGTCTTTCTTTATTTAACATTTAAACATAATCTAGAAGGGTGGTGTTGAGAGTCACTCACTAAAGTATTTTTTCCCTTTTGGGAGAACTAAAATAATCTCTCTTCTATTATCAAGAACTAAACTATTCTTTGTTAATGCATTTGGTCTGAGGTTTTCTTCTTCTTCTCTTTCAATCTATTTTCTTTTTAGAAGAAAGTAAATTAACGTTAGTGATAAAGAAATAATGAAGAAGAAAACAAAATGTCTACTTATTGAATGTCATTCAATACAAGGATTCGTACTAAGGTCCAGTTGTTACTAAATTTTTGTTTTGGTATTAAGTTTGTTTTTAATTTTTAATAGGTTCATGTAAATTTTTTTTATAGTTGGCCATTCGTCTCGAGGAAGGGAGTTTAAAATTAAAAAAAAAGTGATCATAAAAAAAAATTTCACTAAAGACAAAAGAATACCAACACAAATGTCATTTTTAGCGTCATCCGATATGATTTTTTTCAACTTCGGTCTAGGTTTTTATTCATGTCTGATTTTCTCTCGTCAAGAAAAGTGCTTAACTCCAAAATTTATGATAATAAATTAAATACAATATTATTAAAAATGAAAGAATACCCAAAAAATACTAGAGCGAAAGATTAGGAAGAAATCCGTTTTTTAGAAATCCGTTTTTTTAGTGATTATGCGATCAATTTTGCTATCAGCTACGACCGGAAACCCGACCTTTGTAATGATCCTACGTGGAAAGTAGAAAGGGTCCCACCCTTTACTTCTCCATCTTTACAAACGCGCGCGATTCAAAATTTTGGGAAAGTTCAGGTACACAAATCTCTCTCTCCCTCCCTCTCTCTCCAAAAACGATCAACCAACAACGCCACCAGAGCCTCCCACAAACGCCGGACCACCCCACCAATCGACCACAACCGGATCCTCGCAATACGCCAGCCCACCACCACCGAAGCCCCCACCGATCGACGGGCCTGCCACCACCGACGCCGCACCATGAGTCGTCCTAAATCGCTGATCCACCACCACTGGATATTGCAACCAAAGTTGCCCCACCACCAATTCCTCGCTCCTTATTACTTTCCGACCGCTTTTATCACCATTCAATAGATTTTCAGGTACTGGGAAGTGTTTTATTCGAGCTCGTCTTCTATTTTTGGGGCAGTTCCGTTGATGCCCCCAATGTGTTTGATTAGGGTTGCCTATGGGTTGTATGTCAGAAGCTTGAGTTTTGTGTGAAGTTTTATGAATGCCCTCTATGTGTTTGGTTACTTTGGTAAGGGTTTTCTTGGTAGCGTTTGGGTGTCAAGCTTGTTTTCTGTTTAGTGTTTGGGTATAATTCCAATATGTTTTTTTTACCTTGGATGTTGACCCATGGCCCTCAAGTTTTGGCCTTATTAGTTGGGTTGATTAATTGATTGCATTGTCTATATCTCCGACAGAGTACTATAGCATTTGAGAAAGGTACGGTTGGATTGAAGCATGAGAATTGCGCCGAAATTTGTAATGGGATCTTGAATGTCTGTTTAAAAAATATGAGGGTACGGGTACCTCATATTGGGATTTTGCATGTTTGTTTCCACCTTTTGATTATTTTGTAATTGTATGAATGTTTAATGTTTGCAAGTTGACGGGAAGTGAACTATGAATTCGATTGAACTGAACCACAACCATGAAATGGATCCGGAAAAAGTGAAATATCTTCGATGCTACTGGAATCTAGCTCCCACCACATTCGAAGAGGACACGACTTACCTTGTTAACAAGTACGATACGCCTTTCGCACCATTTGTCGGGGTCAACCATCATCGACGATCGATTTTGTTTGGATGTGATTTGATATCACGGGAGGACATAACTTTATTTGTATGGTTGTTCGAGACTTGGCTTTCTTGCGTGTCTGATTCCTACCCAAACGCCGTGATCACAAACCAATGTAGGGCCATGCAAAACGCGATAAGTGAAGTCTTTCCATTTGCAAGTGATTATAGGGACGTGATTATAGTAAGTTTAGCTCAAGACTTCCTTCAGAGTTGGTGTTTGCATTTTATAATCATTTAGAGTTGGAGCTTGCATTTTATTATCATTTAGAGTTGGTTCTTTTGTTGATCTAATTTGCAGGTGTTGGAGTTGGAAAGCTCACAAGCTAGATGAAGCTTTTGATACTGGTTTGAATCCGGATTTGAACTCTGTAACTAGGCTAACTGAAACTTTTTTGTACTGATGGGGAATGTCCCACTTGAACTTTGTTTATTTTGCTAATGTTATATGAAGCGGTTACTGAACGTAAAGGCAAAAATGGTGCTGTTTTGTGGTAAGAGAACTATATTTTCTATTGTGGTTAATATATGGACATATGTGGAGGTATATGAAATGGAAATCTTATGTGTATCGCATGTGTGTCAAACACAGCTCCATGTCCTAGTTTTTGGAAAATAACATGTCAGTGTATCCATGTCATGTCAACATATTTGTATCGTGTCAATGTATTCATGTCATGTCGGCATATCCGTATCGTGTCAATGTATGTTGACATTGCTAACATTCTTTTATGGTGGGTAAAGCAACCAGTTGACTGACATTAATCAAAGCCTATGCTTGACTTCGGTTTTGGTTGACATCTTTTTCAGCCATCTCCCAAACTATTTTCATCATGTATCTTGTTTCATTTTATGATATACCGTTCTCATTCACAAGGATTCAAGTTCAACTAGAATTCAATTTCAGTAAAAGAATATGTTTATAGCAATTATATCAAACATAATTTTGCACCATTCTCCCATTCTATCAAGAAATTTCCTAATTTTAATAGGTAACCAAATCAGGACCCTAAACATGGTAAAACAAGATTTGATTTCTCATAACAGGAGAAACACTTGAAATTCCATGACAAGAGAAACACTTCCATCATGTGAGAACCTAAAATACCATTACAATTTAGATAACATCTCATTCCTTAATAGCCCACAATGGCTGGTTTTCGGCACGATTGGGCCGGAGAAGCTGTTGTGGCTTAAATCTATCTTGGAAAGCTGCTGCAATAGCCCGATTTGTGGTGGAATTGGACCTGAAATCTCGTTCGCGTCAAGTAGAAGCTTTAGAGATACACACCCGTAACAACTCAGTGCTTATTGTAAGAAAAGTTGCACCACTTTCTTTAGAGATACAACTCTTGTTGTCAAATACCACCGCCTGTCCATGTAGAAAAGTACATGGCTGATTTGATGAACAAAATATCCTTGTAATTCATATGGTAGTCAACAAACATGTAAACCTCTAATCACCAATAAATCCAGTTCCTCCTTTTACCCGAAAACAACCAATTTAGACTTTATTCCATCACAAAAAAATTGGTTTGTTCAAACATGGAACAAATTCATTTCAACATACGTTAAGTACACTGATTTTGGGCAAAAAACAACTTGAAAGAGTTTTAAAAAAAATGATTTTTAAGAAGTTCCATTGAATGACTTTGACCATGTTCTTTTTGGGATTTTTATTTTGGAATTTTGGATAATGAGTTGGGAGAGATGGATAGAGAAATGATAGTAATAATTAAAAAAAGCTGAAAGACAATCCCAATCCAAAATCTCAAAACAAACATGGTTTTTGTCTTTTGAAATCAGTTTCATAGTACTCCTTTAGGCTCAATATTTCTAGTTCTCACGAAATTGATCAATTATTAAAGCAGTAAAACTCAAATCCTCTGATCTACCTAGACTCTCAATGTAGTTCAAAAAAACAACTAGACTCTCAATGCAACCAAACGACAGGAATTCAAGGGGAGAGAGAGAGAGAGAGAGAGAGAGAGAGAGAGAGAGAGAGAGAGAGAGAGAGAGAGACCAAAGTCAGACCCTACAAAGCAAATTATTCTGGAAATGTTGAGATTGAACAATGAGAAATCAGCAGATTTGGACCATGAAACAGAGCGAGACCCAATTAAACCTCCGATTTTAAGCCCTAACATGAAATTTGGGCTTTAAAAAAAAAAAAACTAGGGCTCGCTGAATCTTTAACCTTTACTAATTGGCAGTTAAGAAATCAAACTTCGTAGACGGGCAACGCTATGGGAGTCGTCACTCTCACGATGTGCCGACGGCGACGGCAGCAAAGAAGGGCTGTCGGTGATGGTGTTGAACAAAATGTTGAAACAGAGAGAGCCGGATGGAAGTCACGGGAAAAAGATGGAACTCGGGAGAGAGAAGAGGTTGTGGCCTGTGGACCTGTGGTGGCGTCAATGGGGGTCGTTGCTGGTGGTTAATTTTTGGGAGAAAATCTGGGGAGGCTTATGGGTGGAGAGTGAATTTCAGATCCCAATTTCCCGGTTTAAATTTGAATTTGGGACCATTTGAACGTAAATGAGTTCAAAGAGAAGGAGAGGAGTGGGACCATTTCTACTTTCCACGTAGGATCATTACAAGGGTCGGTATGCAGGTCGTAGCTGATAGCAAAATTGTTATGCGATCCCATTGTCAGTTGTGAGTGTAGATTCTCCATATCGCGAGGCCATTTAATGGGATAAACGGCTCTTAAATTTCAGCCGTTGGATCAATGGAGGGTCAAGCGGGCAGCAGCCTTAGACTTGTGTAGATACTCCATATCTAAGATTAAACGGTTCTTAAATACTCCTAATTTTGAGCGGGATCAAAGAAGAGAGTCGTCGAAGAAAGCGTAGGAGCGTACGCGTCCGCCTCTTCTCTCTCTCTCTCTGTTTTTTCGATCAGCCTCTCTTTCTCTCTCTCATCGAAGAAAGCATAGAGCATCCGCCTCCTCTCTTTCTCTCCCTCCCTCCCTCCCTCTGTCTCTCTCTCTCTCTCCGTTTACAGAGGATAGTTTTTGGTTCAAATTCGGGAAAGGTTTCTGCGGAATCGAGAGGTTTTGGTGGAGTCTCTGTTTGAATCGAAAGTTGGGGGTGAAATTAGGGTTTTTTGTATTTCTGTTCAGTCGATGAAATTATGGTTTTGATGGTTGGTTTCCGTCGCTGATTAGATGGCTTATTTCGACGAACCTTGAGCGGCGCAACAAGGTGGTGTGGAAGGGTATTGATTCCTCAGAAGAAGAGGAGAGGAAGAGGAATGATGGGTAAGGAGCTTCGACCAGATACATGGCGGCGTAGGCAACTGCGGCCTCGTGGGTTCTTGGCACGACGGAGTGCCGTATTTCGACGATAAAGAAAGCCCAGGAAAGTCCTGTTGACAAACCCATCCTCTCTCTCCCTCTCTCTATGTTGGTTGAGTTAGTGGATCTGATTTTAGGACTTTTTAGATTTGATTTATGCATTATTTTTTATTTGTAGTGTTCTCTTCACAAATTTGAAGACCGTAGGTGTCACAATGCTTGCTGCACCGCATGTGTAACTAGGCCCCGGCGTTCGCAGCGTAAAGTTCTTTGGGGAGTTCGACGTTCCTTCCGCCCCAACGCTAATTGCTCCTCCCTTGCAGCAGTTGGCCACCTGCTCGTTATAGGGGGTTTCGGGCAACAGGTCGACGATTGTCAGACTCTTCATTCAAGAGTGGGGAATATTCCCTTTATATTTGTAGCGTGTCATCGAAGAAAGGGCAGATGCGCTTGGCTCTCCTCCCTCTCTCTCTCTCTCTCTCTCTCTCTCTCTCTCGCTCTCTCTCTCTCTTTTACTGTTTACCGAGGATAGATAATTTTCGGTTCAATTTTGGGAAAGGTTTCTGCGGAATCAATGGGTTTGGTGGAGTCTTTGTTTGAATCAAAATTTGGGGGTGAAATTAGGGTTTTATGTGTTTTGGTTCAGTCGATGAAATTAGGGTTTATATGACTTATGGTCTGACACAATATATATACATCTATTTCTATCGTACTTTTACAGATTTTTTTGTATGTAATCTATTCTCAAATTGAGTCAAACGTAGTTGTGGTCTATGCAACTTTGATCAACGATTTGATCCATGTGCGCTAGAAGTCGGTTTGAATCCAAGAAGAACGACATGTCTATACAAATATTTTGTTTTCTACTTTTACTGTTTCATCACATGTACTTGAACTTTTTATCTGGCTATTCTCTCTTACTTTGAGCACTGTACACATTCAACTGCACTGGTGCAAGTCCTGGTTCCGGTGTGCATAACTAGATAATCTTATTCTTCATGTCAGTTTTTCTCCTTGGTTTATTGAATTTGTAGCCATGAGATAAATGCATTAACTTGACAGCACTTGACTTTTTGTTAAGTTCATAGAGATGCGCATCAACTTCTTTCAGATGTTCATCATATATATTACTATGTCAAAGGCTTTATCAAATGTATGCAGCAATAGATATAATAATCAGGATTTAGAAGCTATTTTGCAGAGTGATTTGGTTATGTAAGGGCACACAATCTAGGACAAGCTATTTTGCAGACAGATTTGGTTATGTAAGAGCACAGAATCTAGGACAAGCTATTTTGCAGACAGCTATGGTATGTAAGATCACACAATCTAGGATAGTATTTGCCATCACCTGCATAAATGCTTTCAAATTTTCTCTTTATCTGGCCTATCACAGTATGCCATATGTTCAAAATTCACTTGTCATTCTTATCTTTTGACAAGCTCTTTCTACTAGAGCTTTCAATATAAATCACCTGGCTTATTCCTAATGGTCCTATCAAGCATGCTTGTTAACTCTTCCCTCATGTTATTAGCTTATTGAGGCTGCTAGATTTTGTCAAATGTCTTCGCCAATCTCATTGTTCTTTGTCTTTCGAGTCAACATCACAAGTTTTAAATATTAGGTTATAGTTTTGGGAATACTCCTTTTCTTCAACTAGTTCGAAGTACCAACTTGTGCTGATGTCCTTCAGGTTTGTGGAGGTTTCACTGGCTGCACACTGTTTGAGTAGAACCAATATTTTGCAGGGCGGAGTTTTGATAAAAGTTAGATGAATATCATGTACCATAATTTTAAACAGAGTACGTTTGAGACTCTGAGTCATTGTTTTAAAGCTGAAATAAACTAAGAAAGTAAGAGTGTAGTTCCTTTTTCTTAAAGAGCGGTGTAATTGTGTCAAGGCAACTGTAGGCTTAGGACAATGAAGTGCAGCTACTGAACCACCAATCATCCCCGGCCCGCATGATTTTGCTATGTCTCTGTCATATATCCATGGAGTGAAATATTTTGTTCTGTTCATGAATTGTAATTGGCCCCTACAAAAGCACTGTTGGATTGCTATTCTAATTGTGTATTTTTTTGAAAGTTTAATATGTGTTGTTAAAGTATGTAGTCGAAATGTAGGGTTGGGTGTTCGTTAAAAGGTATGCTATTTCCTTTCATTATAACCTGTTTAAATATGCTTATTTTTTGCAGGAAGGTGTTAACTGTTAAGCAATAGCTCGAGTTACTATTTTAATCATTCTTTAATGTGTTTTGTCGTATTTTGTAGGTATGCGTGTATTCATCCTCATGGTTATAGAGTTTTCTGTACCATTATTCATGAGTTTGGGAAGAAAGGGGATATGATGTCGGCATTGACTGTATTTGAAGCCTCCAAGCAGAAGTTGAGTGGTCCTAATATGTATGCTTACCGCACAATAATTGATGTTTGTGGTCTTTGTGGGGACTACCTCAAATCTAGGTCCATCTATGAGGTACTGGCCTGGTAATCTTCCGAAAAATTAATATCATTGGCAAAATTTATTTTTCGGGTTCCTTTTGGACATTATCTGTAATTTGTTGATCCATGTACTACTGTGTAAGTGTAGTAATTGGTATGTGGAAATTTGAAGTTTCAATTGGCTATGGTCCTTGCATTGCTGCTTTTGCAGTATTTGTCATTTTTGACTCCTAAATTATTTGGCCTTGGGCAAATTTTGGTTCACAATCACATTGTAGAGTTTCTTAATGATGATGATCAGTATGGTTTGGTCCCTTGTGTTCTGTAGAGTGATTGCATTTTGTGTTTATGTAGGTGCCAACTGCCTATCTATACTATTGCGGGTTTAGGGTGGCTTTCCTCACATTGTTGTTCTGACAAACTTACCAAATAGAAAATTGGTCGTCATGAATCCTGATGACGCTTAACATTTATTTATATGCTTTGATGTAAACATTGTCAGTCCATGTGCATAAGTTAACTAATCATAGGATGTGAGCATGAGCTGTTTCTGCAACCATTAGCAGCAGTCAGCAGAGATCCAGATGTACACCTTTAGTTGTTCTTTCAAAGTTGTCTGTGTAGTTTGGAAGATAATTTTTTTGTTTCAGTCCCAATCTTCTAGCTATATAGAACATCAAGAGCTGATTAATTTAAAGTAGTGTTTGGTTACGATATTGACAAGATCAACATAACCGAATTGGAGGTAGGCCTTACACGCAGATTACAAAGGAGGGACCGAAGCCTAATGAAAAATTGGGCACGATGGAGCCAGTCCAGGCTTTTATTTACTCTGCATAACTATACATGTTAATTCATGCAGAACTGCTTTTATGCCTCCATATAAAATCCTGACAACGTATGACCTTTTGAATTGTTTACTTTAATATGTGACAGTAATTTCATTAATTTAAATTAAATGATCCCACAATATGCCGTTCTCTTGTGACAATCTACACAAAAGATACTTGACTAGCATTTTGATTGGTTCATGAAGGGTTAGTACTCTACATCTTGGTCAGCACTTGGGGTGATTATTCTAAGAGCAAATATATGCATAGGAAGGTGTTCTTAGATATTTATGCTGCCATTACATTTAATTTCTAAGATATTTATGTCTTCAACAGCCTCATGAATGTGAATGCCTGTGACGTTGGGCTACTCAATGCATGTTTACAAGCATATGTGAGTAATCTCTCTCTCTCTCTCTCTCTCTCTCTCTCTCTTATTGTTTACAGAGGATAGATCGTTTTCAGTTCAAATTTGGGAAAGGTTTCTGCGGAATCGATAGGTTTGGTGGAGTCTTTGTTTGAATCAAAATTTGGGGGTAAAATTAGGGTTTTATGTGTTTCGGTTCAGTCGATGAAATTAGGGCTTTGATGGTTGGTTTCCGTCACTGGTTATATGACTTATGGTCTGACACAATATATATACATCCATTTGTATCATACTTTTACCGATTTTTTGCACGTAATCTATTCTCAAATTGAGTCAAACGTAGTTGTAGTATATGCTATTCTCTCTTACTTTGAGCACTAAATACTTGTACACGTTCAACTGCTCTAGTGCATTGAATATGGCGTTTCTTTTTATTTTTCTTGGTAAGTAAAAATTTATATAACCAAAAAATGCGCATGAAGCTACAAGAAATCAACAGGGGCATCCCCTGGCCACCTATACATCAAAAGGTCCAAGAGACGACCAAAAAACAAACTCACAAGGAAACTATGAACAATTATTTATAGAAAAAAAATCCTAGAATCTAGAAGCCAATCATCGCAAAGCCTCCTGTTCTGCATGGAGAATTTGACAGCTGACCAAGAGCTAACCTTGGCTCTCACAGAGTTAAAGACTTCACCCACAATCCCATCAACACCTCTGGATTTGCCTTGGAAGATCCTCAAGTTCCGTTCCCCCCAAAGAACATAAATGAAGGCTGTCAAAGACAGCTTATACAGAGAATCACGCAAGCTTTTCCCTTGTCTATATTGGACTGCCCACTCCAATTCCTGGGCCGAAGGCAGAACCGGCCTAGTAATCCCATTTCTAGCCAAAATTTGCCTCCAAATCATCCTAGAAAGCTGGCATTCAAAGAAAAGATGGTTATGGGATTCTATATCAGTCAAGCAGAGAGAACAAAGAGGGGACACCACCATACCCCAACTCACTAGCCTGTCCTTTGTTGACAGCCTTCCCAAGATAGCCAGCCAAGCAATGAAACTCCATCTAGGCACACCTTAGCTGAACCACACTAGTGTATGCCAAGGTTGGAAAAAATTCCTATGCCGACAGGCTTCCCAAGCTGATTTGGCTGAAAATTTACCATCAGAGGTTAAAGTCCATATGACCCTATCAGGAACAGATGGATTAGGGAGAAAGTCAGCTGGAGTTTGCCTAATAATGTTCATAATGATCCTGTTGCACTGCCTAGGCCATTTCCAGAGACCATTCTCAATAATAGAAGATACTTTAGCTGTGAGAGCCCGTCCTCTATGAACCATCACAGAATCACCAAACCTTTGGAATAGAGCCCCAACTGGATGCCAGTTATCAGTCCATAAGAAGGTGTCCCTGCCATTACCAATAACATATTTCATCCACTCCTTGTAGATAAGTCTTAGCTTTAGAAGTTTCCTTACTACCTAAGAAGCTTCATTAGGAATTGGAATCCCCCATAGGCTTTAACCTTTAAGGATATAGACATGTACCCATTTCACCCATAAAGTGTCAGCTTTTTGACTAAGGGCCCAAAGATGTTTCATGTTGACAGCTCTATTCCACTCTTTTATGGATCGAAACCCCAAACCCCCTTCATTCTTGGGGACACAAAGAGAAGACCAGCTTACTTTTATCCCGGTATGCTTCAAATCTGCTCCAGACCAAAGAAATGCACATAGAACACTCTCAATCTCCTTAGTGATGTTTTGAGGAAGGATAAAAATGGCACTCCAATATGTTTGGATGTTGAATAGGACAGACTGAACTAATTGAGCCCTGCCTCAATAAGATAGAGATTTTTGTGTCCAGCTCTGAATCCTAGCCAAAATCCTGTCTTTCAAAACAGCACAATCAGTTGAAGTGAGCTGTGTACTAATCAAAGGAACCCCCATGTATTTGACTGGAAGTTGACCTATAGGAATACCAACAAGTCAGAGAAGACTTGCTTATCAGAATCATGGACACCAGGAAAATACATTGCACTTTTCAGCAAGTTAGGTTGTAACCCAGAAAACCCATGAAACTCCTGCAAAGTTTTCAACACAGTCTGTAAAGACCCCAAATGAACACCACTCAGAATAAACAGGTCATCCGGAAACACCACATGTGAAATTCCCAACTCTTGGCATTTAGGATGGAACTTGAAGTCCCCAACCTCAGTATCCACTGTAAAAGGGATGAAAAAGCCCCCATAACTAAGAGAAAAAGGTAGGGGGAGATTGGATCCCCCTGCCTAAGGCCTCTAGCTCCCGGAAAGTACCCAACTAACCCACCATTTAGCATGATAGAGACCTTAGGAGTGGATATGCATTCTTTAATCCATCCAACAAACGTAGCAGGAAACTCCATAGCAATCATAGTGTCAAGCAAAAAATCCCAATCAACCGAATCATATGCTTTCATAAGATCAACCTTGATTGCACATCTAGGAGGCCCATCATTTCTATGATAATTCCTAATAAGTTCATGCATAAGCAGAACATTGTCCACAATGCTTCTCCCCTTAATAAAAGCTGACTGGGAGTGGCTTACGACAACAGGCAAAACCTGTTACATCCTCTTTGCCAAGACTTTGGTAACTACTTTATAAACCACATTGCAAGAGGCAATGGGTCTATATTCTTTAATAGTAGAAGGGTTGGAGGTCTTAGGAACCAAAGTTAAGGCTGTAGAATTCCATTCCTTAAGAATGTACCCTTTCTCAAAAAACAGCAAAACTGCACCTACCAAATCCTGCCCTACAATCTCCCAATTTTGCTGGAAAAACTAGAACAAAAGCCATCAGGCCCAGGTGCTTTATCTCCTTTAATGGACATTAGAGCATTTTTAACTTCAGCCACAGAAACAGGTTGAATAAGGTCCCTTTGCATAGAAGCACGGACTTTCTTCTTAATAATCTGCTGCAAACAACCCGTAGCATCTGTCCTATCCTGAAATTTGGTCCCAAGCAAACCTTTGTAGAACTGAATAATTTCTTGTTGCACCTCCTCAGGTTTGTCCAACCTGACCCCTTCTGCATTTGTCAAACTCAGAATCTTGTTTCGCATGTGATTACTAGCAACTTTGTGATGGAAAAACATAGTATTCTTGTTTCCTAAGGCAAGCCAAACCACCCTAGATTTCTGTTTTTTAAAGGATTCTTCAGCATTACTGAGCTCCATAAATTGCCTAAGAGCTTCCTTTTCCTGCAGCCGCAAACTTTCATCTCCCAAATTCTGAACACAGAGATTGAAGATGCTCCAAATGCTGTCTAGCCTCAAAAACCCTCCCAGAGATATCTAAAGGTTTAAAACTAAGAGAACAAAAGCTAATTGAACGCTTGCCACAATTTGCCCGATTTTTCCAATTGTGCCCCTCGATTGGGAGGCTGACTATTTTGTTGTTGAGGGTAATTTTGTCATTTCTGTTTAAAGGCTGCTGACGTCGTACACGTCATTCTCTCTTCGTCCTCATATCTCAGCCAATGTTTATGGACGGTGAGAGAGAATAGGGTTTCTGGGTTTCTGCGTTTCTGGGTAGCACTGTTCAAATCTCCGGCCACAATCACAGCCATCATCATGTTGGTAAGTAACTCGCGCTCTCTGGTCCAAAGCTTCTCTCTCCTGTCATCTTCCTCCCCCCCTCTTTCTCCCTCATTCGCATCGTCCCCCCTTTCTCTTTGTTTCGCAATAACAAACAGTAGTTGCAGTGTAAGTATTTTTGATGGGATGCTAGGGGAGCGTTTGGGGTTTGTGCGCTCGTGCTCGCCTCAATTCTTTGCTCCGTACGGTGCTCAAGTCGACGGTTCCTGCTCCTACTCGCAAGATTTTGGTTCTGTCTTGGGTGGATTTGTATGATTTAGGTTCATCGGGTTTGAGTTTTGTTTTGTTTGACTGATGTGCCTGCAAAATGGTCATTCCCACGGTTTATTGCTTAACGATCAAAGATTCAGGTGGTTTGGGGGTGCTTATTTGCCTCTCGTGTGTAGTTTTTTGAACTTGCTCTCGTGTTTGAGGAATCCCTCGGTTTGCGATCTTTATGTTATTCATTGCAACGCTGTGGCTGGACCTGTTTTGTTTGGGCTTTTGCGCTTTCCTATCAAATTTTTTGTGCCAGACCTGTGTGTTTCTCGAGTAATAGTCATACATGTGTACTTTGTGCCAACTATATTTTGGTCGATAATTCTTTATGATTTGTTTTTTGTGCTCATGGACTGCGATTGCCTTTGATATGTTTTGTGATCTAATGATAGTCTTGTGCTGAATGTTTTAGTGATTCTTTGTTTTCCTGTTTCTTATTTCGGTCTTGTAGGACTGATTAGTCGTGTTTGCTTGTAGGAGCTCCAGCAATAGGTAAGGCAGTTCTTCTCACAGTTACGAAGTCCATTGCTCTTTCTGTTTTTGTTTTGATGAGTTTTGGAGCTTTTGGGTATTCTGAACTCTTAAAAAAAGAAGATAACCTACAGTTTTTGCACTTTTGCTCGATTTTTTTTTCCTCTTATCTGGTGCTACCTGGATTTTCTCCTGGAACCTGTTTGTAGTTTGTATGATAAATTTTAATTGATTAAGGTATTGGAACTCGAAAATATGACATGCACCCCTTAGTAGAACTTAGGAATGAATGAGTTCTTGGTTTTTTGTTCAGGTTTGTACTAGCTTACACCCCACATAAATATTTAAATGGACGAATTTGAGCTATGACTATTACAATGAAATAGATAACTGAAGTCTTGGACCAGCACATAGGAAAAGGGCAAAAAAAAAAAAGGGTCTGCAAAACCATACAAAAATTTCAACAAGAAATACAATGTGTAGGTCTCTTCCAATGAATCGAATTATCAATTGCAGCATATATTGTGCAAGTCTTTCACATGAAATGTCTAAAGTGTAAATTTGTAGGATCTATTTTAGTGATTTTGGTTGGATGTGAGGCAATGCTAAGTTGTGTTAACAAAGAATTGCTTTTTTGATTTTTTAGCTGTGAGTACTACAATGGAATCGCATTGCTAATAACAAACCAATCTAATTGTGTAAGAGCTGTACTGGTTTCTCTTTTTTAGTAAGTCAACCTATTGCTCCGCATCCCCCCATCAGTTTACTATAGCACTGTGGATATGTCCTTGCTGCACGTTCCTGTTCTCTTCTTCCTCTCCAGTGTTGTTGACAGGTCTCGCAAGGTTGGATTTTTCCCTTTCTTTAAGTTCCTTTTTTTTTGGGGTTCGTGTTTCTTCTGCTCAGCTTGTTTGACTTATTCGATTAGTGTTGGATAGTGTCTTGCTTATTTTATTGCTTGAATGGTGTTTTGTAGAGTTGGTTTGGTTGTGATCATTGATTGAGTTCTTGAATTGAAGTTCCTGTGTTGTGCGGCTTTTTAGGGCTTTTTAGGGTTTTCTGTTTGAGTTTGGGTGGTGCTATGTTCTTTTGAATTCCACAAGAGTACTTCCAGCACTTATATTTTTGGGCGATTGTAAGGTCTCTCAGTATTTTTGGCTTTGTAATTTCTTTGCACCAAATTAAAGTATTTAGTTCTGTAATTTGGTGTAAAAAAGAAGGAAAATTACTAATCTGGTGAAAGGATTACTTAGGCTAAGGATTTGTAGGAGGTTTTTTTTTTGGGGTAAATTAACCACTTTATAGAGCAAACAAACAGAATATACAGAGTTTTCCAAAACAGACTCTGAAATGGCTACCAACAAGGAGCCTTAACAAGGAAAGAAATGAGAACCGAAGCCTAAACACCGGCTAAAAGAAAACAACAGAACTCGACAAAACGATAACCAGCTAGGAACTAAAAATCCTAGAGTTTAAGCCCCAGATATCAGCCAGCAAACGGTTCCCATCAGTCCGCTTGAGGCCTCTCCAAGAGCATAGGCATGCCCGAACTTCATTAATAATGTGAGAGCCCAAGAGAGGAGCAGGAAGAGCTTTACCTTGGTATATTTTGGTATTCCTTTCACGCCAAATCCAGTAGATAGAAGCTGCCAATGAGAGTTTGTAGATTCTGCTAGGGATAGAGGCACCAATCATCCGAGAACACACCCATTCAATTTTCTCAGCCAGCCCCAAAACAGGTCTTGCAATTTGATTCTTGGTTAGTACCATTTTCCAAACCTCCTTAGAAAATGGACACTCAAAAAATAGGTGTTCATGGGACTCTATGGCACCAAGGCAGAGGACACAATTAGCATCAATCGCCATTCCCCAGCTAAGCAATCTGTCCTTTGTAGAAAGACGACCCATAAAAGCAGTCCACTCTATAAAAGGCCCAATGAGGAACATGGTTTGGAAAACCAAACACTTTTCGCCCATGGAACCTTAGGAAGAGTCGCCCTCAAAGCCTGCCAAGCAGAATTGGCAGAAAACTTGCCATCCTTAGTTGAGATCCACCGAACCGAATCAGGAAGAGCAATGTTTGGAATCAAAGTAGGGGGGTACATGCAACAATTTCCCTTGTGGCCATACTCCGAGGTCTTGGCCATTTCCAAGTACCTTGATGTATAATGGTAGACACTTTGGTAAGCAAAGATCTCCCTCTGTCCACTGCTACAGCATCACCAAATTTCTGGTATAGAGGGCCTAAAGTATGCCAGTTATCAATCCAAAGAAAAGTAGAGGATCCATCACCAATCACGTATTTAATCCAAGGTTGAGCTAGATCTCGAAGATTAAAAATCTTCCTAATGGTCCAAGAAGCCTCATTAGGAATTTTAACTCTCCACAAGCTTTGATCTTTGATAATGTAGGTGTGAATCCATTTTATCCATAACGTATCAGACTTTAAACACAAGGCCCATAAGTGTCTTAACATGGAAGCCCTATTCCAGTCTTTCAGAAGTCTAAAACCTAAACCTCCCTCCTCCTTGGGGGCACAAACAAACTGCCATGCCACCTTGGCACCAGACGTTTTGAGTTCAGGACCAGACCAAAGAAAGGATCGCAACATTCTCTCAATGTCACTCAGCACTTTTTGAGGAAGGATAAAAATTGAAGACCAATAGACTTGGATACTGAAAAGAACATACTGTACCAATTGGGCCCTGCCTCCATAAGACAAGGTTTTATTCGACCAAGATTGGATTCTTCGAAGGATCTTCTCTTTCAACCGAGCACAATCAGCAGCTTTGAGACTAGTAGAAATAAGAGGGACCCCCAAATACTTCACAGGTAAAGTTCCCACAGGGATAGCTAATATAGTACTAAGATAAGATTTGGTTACCTCATCGACTCCTGAGAAAAAAATGGTACTTTTCTGCAAGTTAGGGCCAAGACCAGAGAATAAATGGAAATCAGTCAACATATCTGCCACCAACTGAAATGTTTTAGCTTGTGCCCCACAAAAAACAAAGAGATCATCAGCAAAAATCAGGTGGCTGATGTTTAAAGCTCTGCATCTTGGATGAAACACAAAATCAAGGCAATGACCAATCTTATACTGAAAGAGGGCAGTGAATCCTTCCATAACGAGCAGGAAACGATAGGGAGACAGTGGATCACCTTGCCGTAATCTCCTCTCTTTCCAGGAAAAAACCCCTCCAGTTCCCCATTTATCACAACTGAAAACATGGGAGAGGTAATGCAAACTTGTACCCAACTTATGAACTGGCTAGGAAACTCCATGGTCCTCATGATATTCAGCAGAAAATCCCAATCTACTGAGTCATAGGCCTTCATTAAGTCCATCTTAATAGCACATCTAGGGCTGCCACCTTCTCTATGATAATTCTTGACAATCTCCTGCATAAGCAAAATATTGTCCACGATTGATCTTCCTTTTACAAAAGCAGATTGATTGAGGCTAATAATAGCAGGGAGTAGAGGCTGCATCCTGTTAGCAAGGATTTTAGTCACACATTTATAGACCACATTGCAACAAGCAATGGGCCTATAATCTTTGATAGAACTAGGGGATTGAATCTTAGGAACTAGAGTCAAAGCAGTACAATTCCATTGTCTTGGCATTATCCCACTTTGAAAAAACAATTGGATGGCTCGAATCACATCTTCACCCACAATGTGCCAATTCTTGTGAAAGAAATCAGAGTTGAAACCATCTGGACCGGGGGCTTTATCCCCTTTGATGGACCACATAGCTTCTTTGATTTCCGCGCGAGAAACAGGCTTGGAGAGACTCTCTTTTAACTCCCTGGGAAGTCTCTGAGTGATAGCAAGACTGACCACATGGGAGGCATCAACCTTCTGAGCAAAAGGTGTTCCCAGTAAACCCATGTAATAACCAAGAATCTCACCCTTGATAGCTTCAGGATCTGTCAATCTCGTACCCGAACCATCAGTCAAACTTAAAATTTTGCTTCTTGAACAATGAGGCTTTAGTTTTTGGTGAAAAAACCTGGTGTTTTGGTCCCCTACGGCAAGCCATTGAACCCTAGATTTCTGTTTTCTGAATGATTCCTCAGCTAAACTTAGCTCTACAAACTTAGTATGCAGCACTGTTTCGTCTTCCATAAGGGTAGCATTATGAGGGGTTTGAAGACATTGCTCTTGAACCAAAGCTAACTCTTGTCTAGCTTGATGAACTCTGTCCCCAATTTGTGAGTAAAACTTGTTATTAAAAGCCCTCAGAACTGGTTTTAATCTTACCAGTTTCTCGTACAAACGAAAATGACATGAACCATTTAAAGGCGCGCCCCAAGACTTCTGGACCTCAACCTTAAATTGATCATGTCTCATCCAAAAACTGAAAAATTTGAAAGGAATCTTCCTGTGGATCTTTGGCAAGACATCCACCAAAATGAAACAGTGATCAGAAATACCAGGAGGTAAAAAGGTTATTTCTGATTCTGGGAATTTGTCCAGCCATATAGGATTAATAAGGACCCTATCCAACTTGCTCTTTATATCTCCAAGGCCCCCCCTCTTATTAGACCAAGTAAACCACATACCTTTAAAAGCCATATCATCCATTTCAATGCTATCAAGGCAATCATTAAACTCATTAGCAGCACTTCTATCAAAGCCCACGAATCTTTCAGACAGCCTACGAACAACATTGAAGTCACCTAATTGAATCCAAGGAACATCTCCAATAGCAGAATAAAGAAACCTCATCTCCATCCAAAGCTCTCTCCGAGTAACCAAAGAGTTGTGGCCATATACAACAGAAACATAGAAACACCAATGATCACCAGTAAGTACCTTAGCCACCAAAAGTTGAGAAGAAGAATGTACCATATCCACTGTGAGGAGTTGAGAATCCCACCCCAAAACAATTCTTGCTACCATACCATGAGAAGCATTATGAACAGACAACCAGTGAGCAGGAAAGCAACGCTTAACTGTGTTATCAACATTTTCTAGCCTAACTTTGGCCTCAATAACACCTACCATACCCAATTTATGAAGTTTAATCATGGAGTAAACCTCTTTCTGCTTAAGGGGATTATTTAAGCCCCTAACATTCCAGGCCCCCAAGCTTATTTTGTCTTTGAAAGTTACTTCTTGGTACCACCCCCAACCCCCTTCTTAGTATTAGGGGGACCTCCTATCCCTTTACTCTTACCACGGCCTCTCTTAGTAGTAGGGAAAATGACAATATCTGGTTGATCAGTATGAACAGATTCAAGAGAAATAATCTCCTCTTCTGTTAAGACAGCTCCAGTCTCATCAATGTCCACCGCTCCAGCTTTATCCTCAAGCAAAGCAAGGGCTGAAAAGGAATTATCACTACACACAGTAGGACTTAGGCCCAGGACCTCACTAGCACTCTTGACAGGAGTAGAGTAGTGCACAGCCTCTATACCAGCCTGACACACCTCACCTTGCTTCCTTTTAGACTTCTCAGTAATAACCATAGTCTCAAACACTTCAGAAGGCCCTTGAGGACCTAGAGTCTCTTCCGTAGGTAAAGAACACACTTCAGGAGCAACCACAGACTCGTTCCTCACCCATTCAGTTTTGGGCTTTTGACATCTTAGCTTTAACACCACACTGTTCTTCAGAATGACCAAAAACATGGCACTCCAAACACTTAACTGGTGTCCAAGGATATTTAACTCCTACAGTAGCAGTAAGACCAGTGGAGCACTCCACGTCAATAGTATCGGGTAGGATAGAGCCAACCTCAACCTCCACACATAGTCTAGCATAGCTGAGCCTCTTACAACTCTCTGTTGGTTTTTCAGCATATAAAGGTACCCCAATAGCACTAGCTATAAAGCTCAAGCCATCCTCATGCCATAGCTGCAAAGGAACATTGTAGAGTTGAGCCCAGATAGGGACTTTGGTAAACTGCTCTTTCTTAAGCTCCAACTGAGGGGACCATTGCTTGAGAATGAGAAGTTTTTCCCCAAAATGCCAAGGCCCAGCTGCAACAACCTTCTCATGACCATCCGCTTGGGAGAACTTGAAGAAGAAAAAACCCTGGTCGTTAGACATAACCTTCTGAATACCAAATCTCTTCCAAATCTGAAAAGCGATACTCTCAACAGCACTAAATGGCAGTTTCTTATCCAGAAAATACCCAACCACACAGTCTTTCCACTGAGAAACCCCTACGTCAACAACTTCTGGAGGAGGACACACAACTACTCTAGCCTCCTTAATCTTGTTTTGGGGGGGGGGGGGGGGGGGGTGGTAGGATAGCTTCATACGAGGACCATCCGGTTTCGGCGCAACAATCTTGGTCCAACTAGGTGTAAGGTTAGAGACACCCTCCAAAACACCAGTTGAAATCACACCATCCATTTGTTTTTTTGGTTCTACTTCGTTACGCAGGAGTTGGACCTCAGCCTGAACCAGCGATGTGGCAACAGGTTCACTTACCACTGAAGCACCCTCCACACAATCGAGAATATTGCCACTAACAGCCAAACTAGAGCCCATATTATGTAAAACATTAATAGCAGATCGCACTCCTTTCAGAGAACTAGGGTTACGATCGAAAAGAGAAGAACGAAGAGCAGGAAAATTCGTTGAGAGATTCATCAGGAAAAGTAAAGAATCGTACCAGAGCAAAGGAAAGAAAAGAGGAATCAGACGAAGAACCTAGCAGAGATCGAGCCACGTTCAAGTCTCACCAGAATCGCCCAAATCGCCTTTGACATTTTCTTTCGCCCAGCAAGGGGATTATCTTTAAAAATATTTTTAAAAAATGATTTGTAGGAGGTTAATGGAAAGAAAGTGGAAAATGAAGTAAAGAAGCAAAATTGATGAGTCCCTCCACGATCCAAACACAGCATAATGTGTTCTTTGATAATGCCGGCCTTCTGTCATTTCTGGTTTGCAGCTTCTGTGGCATGGGAAGCAGGGAAGCCACTGGTGATCAAAGAAGTGGAGGTGGCACCACTGCAGACGATGGGGGTTCATGTGAAGATCCTCTTCAACACTCTCTGTCACACCGATGTTTACTTTTGGGAAGCCAAGGTAATTAACTTACAATTTGTATTCATTTCGCAAATGCAAAGGTTGTTAAATCTGTATCAATCTTTATTCTAATGCCAATTTTGTGAGGGCAATTGTTTCTGAACAAATCATTATTACTATGAATTAGAAGAAATAAGGGCATGTATGCAGCCTTGCATGAAGTAACTCAGTGTTTTTTGTTTTCGTTGAAGAGCGAGTGCTTATGCTTCCCAGAACAAGATGCCATAAAAAGTGCCACTGCTGGTATTCATGAGTTAGCTCTTCCCTTAGCGGCTTAGCCTACCATTTTCTTTTGGTTAGAACGACTTGTCATTGTATGGGCATTTATATTTAACTGATGTATGCAAATCTTGGCATCTGATGTATCTTACTGTTTAAAACTTACAGGCCTCAAAAAGAAGCTTGTCACTTTGACCTGGGAATGCAGCACTTGTTCAAATGTGGAATTCTCTGAACTTGATATTGGGTGGGGTCAGGTATTGATCAAGTTTTTTAGCCCTGTATCTTTTGGATGGCTTTCTTAGATCATGAAATTTTGTCCTCATTGCTTTTGTTGCCTGTGAATTGCTGAAGATGTACCCACGATTTTGACTTTTATCTATGAATGAATCTATCAAATAAGACCTAAGAACGTTTGCATTAGTTGGTTCACCCAACGTGATACACTAATGCTTTACTAATGGTCGTTGTTTTTTCCTTGTATCTGCAATAGCCAATATGGATACTTTGCCCTCATTTAGTTTACAGTTAAAAACACACATCTAACAAGTTAGGTCAGCTAATAAGGTAGATTCTTCTTAATGCTCATTCAGCTCAATTAGTTTTCATTGTGCGAAAATGGGTTTTGTCTGTCCTTACAGCTGTAAAGCTGCTGGGGATTTAAGAAAAAATTGTTTAGAAAATGTTCGGATCTGTCATCCAGGCTGTCATCATCGCCATATGCATTGTGTTTTTTCCTTTTTAATTTTTGCTGCTCAAATTCTCTCTTGTCGCTGACCCCTTGGTACATGAGCTTTTAGATGGTTTCACTAATAACTAAGCATAAATTATCTCTCACAAGATTCTTTGCTAATCATGTCACCACATTAATGACTGAAATGTTGAATTGGATGTTCAGGCCTTGGGTTCGTGGATTGCTAATTTGCTAATGGAGTCATAGTTACCTGGAGAACAACTTGCCTTAGACTCTTTCAAGTATTGGAGAGTTTCATATGCATTGTTTAGCCTCTTTCTTGACAGCTTAAGCTTTTAGGGTAATTATCTCAGTTTGTGTTTGTTCGTTTTCCCTTGCACTCTATTGTCTATGTTTGGATTTTTGTGTCTCTGTGTGCAAGATGGGGTTACACAAAATGGGTTTCTGCGTGAGGGGCTTGAGGGACGGTATCGGAGAACTCGATGCCTGCAAAGGCTGGAAGTAACACATATCAGGCTCAACCTCTCTGTATCTAACGAATTACTATATCGAAGTTAAAGTTTTGGTCACTCAGAAATGGTTGAAAAGTTGAGTATATTTTCATGAACTTTTCAGACATCACATTTCATGACTCAAATCTGACTCATTGGACAATTTTTTCTCAGAGGATACCTATGAAATTTGATGAGGAACGAGGTCTGCGGATTCTCCAGAGAGAATTGCTGGTAAGCTCCTAAGATTGTTGTCCTGAGGAGGTGAAAGTATTTTATTCAGCTTGTTTTGACTGCTGACAACTTTGTTGCTAATGATATCTAAGACTTGGCAACCCTCTTTACACACCACAATAACCACAGTTCATGGTCAATTTTAAAGGAACCGGCAATAACCAAATTTTTTAAAGTTTAGGTGAAAGTGGGCATCCATGGGTGTTCTGTTCTAGAAACCTTCCCCCCACCCCTCTTTTCCCTTTGTAGCCTACATACATTCAATCATTAGTACTTATGGAGTTTGTTTTGTCTTTTAGTATTTAATTTTCTACCGCTGTTGTAGTATTTGGAAGGCTTTCAATAATTTATAGCCTCCAGCTGCAGTCAAATTACTAACCGTCCCTAGAAAAAGGAGAAGAAAGAAAACTCCCCGCTTTCACTTTCAAGCAATGGATTCTAAATATTGGGTAGGGATGGTGTGACCACATTCACGTTACTTCCATTCAAGAGTACCTAGGTGTTTTGAGTCTTTTGACGCCCCTTCCGCACACTGAAATATTGATAAATCCCTTTTGTTAGGATTGCATTTTAGGATCACCACTATGAACGAGGACAATTGTGATCCACCATTAACTTCTTATCTAGGAATTAACGGGATAAATGCCGTACCCAAATGGAATTTGCAACTTGCCATCCTCCTGCTAATTTGTAGGACATTAAAATCACCGCCTCGTCTTATGCAGGATGTTATGAATACAACTGTTGTTGATGGTCAGTGGACGTGCAATTATTATGAGCTTGTAACTCCTGAACATTCAGCTTCCCACATAGGATACAGTTTCAACTATGCAGGTAGGTTCTATTTCCTTGTTATGATGATCTGTCAGCAGTCCAAGGCTTCAAACTGATTTGTTCCATATATAGTGATGATCCCTTGAGTGATTCTGTGCCTTATTTGATTGGTTCAGTTTCAATCTTGCAGGGTAAGAACCCTTTGTTTCCACAAATCCTCAGGCATGAGGCTGGAGGGTGAGTTTTTCTTTCCAAGATAATCTTACTAACCAGATTTCTGAGGCAATATCCAATCTTAACTCTTTTATTTTAGTGAAGTTTAGGTTAAAAGCTTGATCTGATAATGGAGCCCTGTAACCCTTACCTTAATTTTATCAGCGAATGTAAATTCATGACATATTACATGGAAGGATCCCATCCAACGATATTAGCCTTTCCAAAATTTCATCGAATATGACAAGAGAACTTGATGAAAGAGTTCATCCGTTTGATGAGGATATTGGTCTCACTTGATTTTGATATAGAAATCTTATGAATGGTTGGAACTCATATCTCTCTCTCTCTCTCTCTCTCTCTCTCTCTCTCTCTTTGTGTATAGATTTATAGTGCTGATCTTGAGGAGCTTATTTTCCAATATGTAGGTTAAACTTTTTGGTACTTGCAGTCCAGGGTAACAAAAACTGGGCCTATGACTTGGTGCACAAAAAAACCATGGAATTGGTTTTGTTATCATAGTTTGTACTATTTAATGACAGACCATAGTTTGAAATGGAAGGTACCTGGAAGCATTTTGTTTGTGCGCATTCAGTAATGTGACAATATTCATAGCTATAGTTACAATTTTTGTTGTTCCGTTACTTCCAAATATTATGCTCACTTCTTTCATTACTTTCGCCATCTTTTGTTTTATAATAACAAATGAATTCTATTAGTATTGGGAGTGTAGTCAAAACTCAATTTACAATACGAATGCTCCAAACAAAAAAATACCAGGCATGAGACACCTTGTGCTGGCACGAGCCGCTCACCTAGTTAGAGAAACACTGATCATTTAGCCCCCTCAAAACAGGTTTTAGTCATAGAAGAACCAGTAGAAGGTTGAGTCCAAGAATTCAATACTAACTCCTTGAACAAGTGATGCTTCATCCAGTAATTGAAAAACTGAAAAGGCTTTTTTTACAGGGAACTACATGAAGAACAGAAACCAATAAAGAACAGTGGTCAGAGATACCTGGGGAATGAACCAAAGCCTCAGATTCAGGGAAAACATCCAGCCAACTAGCATTAACTACCACCCTATCCAGCTTGCTCATATTGGCACCTGCTCCACCTCTCCGATTAGTCCACGTGAACCACGCACCCCGATTAATCAATTCCTCCCTATTAATGTCATACAAACACTGTCGAAACTCAGTAGATGCTGCAATATCCAAATTTCCCAGCCTTTCAGAGCTTCGACAGACTACATTAAAATCTCCCATTTGAAGCCAAGGAGAATGCCCTATAGCAGAAGACAAGGCTCTCATGGAAGCCCACAACTCTCTCCTATCCAACAAAGCATTAGCCCCATACACAGCAGAGATATAACAAACCCTCCGAGTATCCAGACAAGTCACGTGCACACACAAAAGTTGAACGGAAGAGAACATCAAAAGAACCCCCAAAATACTAGGATCCCAGCCAAGCACAATTCTAGCAGTACTATGACTACCAGAATTATCCAAACACTTCCAGGAATTAGGAAAGCAACGCTTACAGATGTCATTAAGATTTTCCGTCCTGTCTTTAGCTTCTAAAACACTACAGAAATGTAATTTCTGAGAATGAACAAGAGACTTGATCTCTTGCTGCTTTAGGGAATTATTCAATCCCCTAATATTCCAGCTAGCTATCTTGAATGCTAAAGCTTGGACCTTTTCCCACCCCCTTTACCTCCTCCCTTCCCCTGGCCTTGTTTAGAAGCTGGGCCAAGAGGAAGAGAGGAAGAGTAGTTGACTGTGGAGGAACCACTGAAAAGTCTTCAGCAATCTTAGCCACCAAAACATCACCCCCAATGCGAGGAGCATCAAACAAATCATCAGGAAGAACCACATTCATAGAAGTCATTTCAGCAGCAACACCACCCACATCATCCCACAAAGCAACACCATCAAGAGCAGCAAATTTTATTTGCAGAGCTACGTTTAGAAGGAGCCTTAGGAATAGTAGGAGAAACACCAGCTTCCACCAAGGCAGCTCTTTCCAAAATAGAAAAAGGACTACCGGCATGCTTGGTTAGAGGATGAGGCAGAGCAATAACAGGAGAAGTACCTATATCTGAATTAGTGCTAGTAGCTACAGGTTTGCTAGTAGAAGCAGGAGCAATCTGAAGAGAAGAAGGAGGTCGATGGCACATCGATCCATGAGTATCCTTCCTCAGAGTCCCAGCAGCCTGCCACTCAGTATGACCAGGAGCCACATTCTTACCCCAATTCACGTGAGTCTTCACAGCTTCTGGCCCCTTAGAGGGGACTTTCTTAGGACAGTTAGAAACCCCATGACCAAACACTGTACAGTCAGAGCACATCATAGGTTTCCAAGGATACTGAACCCTAATCTCCACCATATTCCCATTGGCATATTTCAGATCAAAAGAACTAGGGAGGGGAGAAGAACAATCCACCTCGACACAAATCTTTGCAAAACTCAACCGTTGGCCAGACTCAGTTAATTGATCAGCATACAAGGGCCTACCAACGGAACTTGCAACATAGCTAAGACCTGGGCCAGTCCATAACTCCAATGGGACATTGAAGAAGTGAACCCACAGAGGAATAGTGGACAACTGCTCTTTCTCCAGCTTGAGGTGGGGATGCCAAAGTTTAAGAATCAGTAACTTTCCTTCAAAATGCCTAGGCCCCCTTTCAAGCAGCTCATGGAACTTTTCCCCTTCAAATAGAAAGAAAAAGAACCCTTTCTCATTCGATAGAACTTCACGAATCCCAAACTTTTCCCAAATGCGCATAGTGATATTCCTGACAGCAGTAAAAACCTAATTTCTTGTCGAAAAATTGACCAACAACGCATCTCTTCCATTTCGACTGCCCCAACAGTTCAACATCATGAGGAGGAGACACCACCACCCGATCATTTACAATAATAGGGGGAATATAATCAGGTTTCATCTTCTCAGGAGAAATTACAGAACCAGCGCCTTCCTGTAGCCCTACACCATTAGCCACAACTTTACGCCACGATGGAGCAACCACAGGCCCAAAGGAAGTAGTCTGATGCCCTAATGCACATGGTTCCATATGATCCACATTAACCATTGTAACTTGTTCTAACAAATCGATACCACGCAAAGGAGATCCCGAAGCAACTAAACCAGACGCCCTAGGGTTAGCAACATAAGGAACCCTAGATCCAGAAGCAGGAAGAACCCTAGAACTAGTAGCAGGAAAAGCTCTAGGAGTTCTAGTCGAAGAAACCCCAGAAGAACGAGTTACAAAGGGAAGTAGATTCAACACAACCTCCCCCACACAAGTAGTCGTACTCCCATCAGTTCCATCACAAGCCATACGCACTCAACAGCCCAGAATCCATAGCAAAAAGTAAGGAGAACACAGATGCAAGAAAACGAGAACAATTACCCGAAAGAGAATGAGAAATCAGTAGAAATCAGCCGGAGAAGTGAAGAATTGGAGCATCCCACCAGATCGCCTCGCCTCACGTCGCCAAGCCGCTACCTTGATAGTTGATACCTCACGCGGTTCAATCTTCTTTTCCGTCGTTTGTTCTTCTCCTTTGTTGAAATTGCCTCCTCTCTCTCTCTCTCTATATATATATCTCTGCTACCTTGATAGTCTCCTTGTTCTTCGATCTTCGATGACAGCTTGAACGTCTCAATCTGAAGTCTGGTTTTTATATGGCGTGTCTTGCTTACATGAATTGTTCTTTGGTTAGTAGTTGTGGATTAGATGATGCTCCCTAGATTTGGTTGTTGGTTTGTTTCTTACACGTTGATTGATTTGTGAATTTGATAGTAAATTTCATTAGATTGACTAGGCTCTGTTTACAATAGACATGGATTTTGGATGAAGAATGTCATGTTCAAACTTAATTGGAGTACTGATTGTTTAGTAAATAGCCTACATGTATAGTTTTTAAAATAATAACCTCTATGTGACTTTGATATTTGCTCTAGCAAGAATTTTCTTCTCTTTCTTCACCCTCTCTAACAGTTTTTTCCTCAAACAAAATTGGAAGATCAGAACAAAATTTGTAGCAATTCTTTTTGATCGTGCATTGGCAGCAAGTGGAATCAATGAATGGAGTATTCAACTAAACAAACAAGGTATACTTTGACTTATGACTTCTCCTTCATCGTTGCTCTTGGTTGAAACTAAATCACAAATGGCTAATTCATTTTGGTGATATTTTCTGTAGTAGAACGAGAAAATTGAGGGAGTGATTGCATAAAGAATTTGAAAGAATACCAACTCAGTATTAGAGAATCCAATATAGGAGGTATTCGCCTATTTTTCGAGCTTTATCTTCGATTCTTCCTCTATTCATCACTAAGGTATAAGTACTCTTGAATATGCTGGCACATTGAGTTTTCATCGCTATGGTATATGTACATATTACCCCATTATGTATGTATGTATGGTGTTACTAGGCTCCTTTTTAAGTAGGGGAAAGCAAAGGGGAAAATTATATTTTCAATTAAAGAATTTTATAGAAATACGAGAGTTCTTGCTTTTGAGTCTTTGCTAAGTTGAGCCTTTGATGTGGAGGCTTCTAATGCCCAAAATGGTCGGCTGGCCTTGGCTTAGCAAAGTGGGCCATAGCCCAACTCTTAGGAGTAGGCTAGATTGATACTGGGCGCTTGCGGGAAAAAAGAGAGTAAATAGTACAAGAATTGATGTCAGAATTTTTCATTCATAAGGTGTCATTATGAGTCTCATCCATGAAGAAATAGGAATTCGTACCCATTTCCAGTTTTCATTTTCTTGCAAAAACAAAAGAAATTGGGAGAAAAAGTACAATTTATATTTCAAATTCATCCATTTTCCCTGCAATCTACTTGGATCGACTAATGAAACTTTTCAAAATCATTTCATGATCAATTTGATGTTTGTGAGCATTTGAGGATTGGATGAGAAAGAGGATGGAGCAGGATAGGAGAGGAAGCCATGCATCATTTGCAAGGCGCAATGGTGGAGACGAAAGCTGAAGGAGTAATTCAACAAAAAAGAGAAGTCTAGAAGCCAAGGCAAATGCATGGGAGAAATCAGCCATGACTAAGCTCGTATAATGGTACAAATTCATTGATATTTGGAGTCCAACTTCTTTTCAGAATCCAGCCTACAAGCAACTCAAATTTTCAGTTATACTTGGAGTGAATTTTAGTGAACTTCTATCTAGAATTTGAACAAGGAGAGGCCTCAATGTGGAATGGGAGTTCGAGGCAGACATGTTTGCAGCATCCAGTGAGAATCTTCAACTATGCATGAAGGTTGTATGGGCTCTATTTTGGAAGCAGACTGCCGATGAAAGACTGGCAAGTTCGCGTAGATCCCCAATCAGCAAGTGTTTAGCCAATGTGATCCTCTCAGGTATGTAATATGTATCATGTAGGCTCATTAAATTTAAATATATTTATGTGTCTTTGTATTATATGTTGATGATATGAAGTGTTGGGCCACAGAGTTTGGCATCAATTGGTGAAAAATCTTCTAATATTCCCCTGAGATATGCACGTATGTGAAATTGGTTTCTTCCATCATTGAAAGAAACAGAAACCACAAAGAAAAGTAGTTGCTGATTCTGTTCACTGTTAGGTCAGTGATGTCATCTATAAATGATGCTTAGGTTAGCAAAGTCCTTTGACATAAAGGTTTGAAAAGAGTCTCTTATGCTCATTTTGACTGCATAGATGTGGACACATGAAGTGCAATTCTCTTTTCCTTTCTCATTTGGAGATATTCTTTTGCCTGATTCATTGAAGATGTTTTGAATGGAGTGTCGTTTGTGGTATAAATTTCCTTAATCAATATTTTCTGTAACCTCCAAATAGAGTTTATTGCAATGGATATTTAGGGGAGTGGATAATAACTCCGATATTCTATGCTTGTTCATAATTGAACTTCTGATGAGTAAATTGTTTCCAGCAAAATGGTCTTTTCTTTCTTCTTACTATTAATGGCTGGCATCAATGGAGTGATCAACATGTTATTTTAACTTATAAAACTTCTTTGTTTAATGGCATAGGTGCTCTAATTTTCTGAAGCACCAAAAAGAAAATGATGTAGATGCTCTCTCTCTCATCATTAAATCTCTTGGCCTTCTTTTGTAAATGGCGGGCATCCCCTTGAGGCCTTTTCTATAAATTTATTGGTTATCAAAAAAGCAAAAAATCTCTATAGTTAGAGGCTGGAAAAATTTACTTGTGTTTTTCTTTAGGAGGCATAGGAGAGGTGTTAGCTGGCCCCAATTTGATTGAAACCTTTTTTTTTTGCTAAGCAATTTGATTGAGACTTAAGGCTCATTTTAGTTTGTTTTGGCATAGGAGAGGTGTCGGTGAATTGTGATCATGTGCGAACTACTGCACTTTATCTGTTCTAGTGCAAGCTTCTTATTGCGACAGGTATATTCTAATTTAATCCTCAACGATGGGATGTATGCAATCTTCTCTCTTTATCTAACCTGTTAAGTCTAAGAACCTTGAAGCCAAATTGATGGCTCGCCCAATTTTTGTTCAAATTTTCCAATTGAACCCCGCAATAGGGCGGGCTCTCCTTATAACTCTAGGGGCAATTTTGTCTTTCCAACTCCATCATATGCTGATGTCACTGTGATTGTATTGTGCACGGTTCCCCATCCACAACTTGCATCGCTATTTCTAAATAGACAGACCAGATGTTTTTAGAGCCCCTCAGCCGGTGAACGATATTTACCCATGTTCTTGGTGATTAGGACCTCCGCGGTTGAAATATCATGGGTTTGTGCTCTTTATTCGACAGGTACTCCCTACATCTCTTCTCTCTTGACTTCTCGGAGAAAACTTTCGCCCGAATGATTGGTTTGTATATTTACGCATCTCCTTTGTTGGTTGTTGCAGTTGTACGCTATAGATCGTTGATATCCGACCTCGACGGAGGCTGTAGTTCTTCATTTGGTAAATATTTAGACATCTCTTCTGTTGCTAGGGTTCTCTCTTCGATATATATATATATATACACACACACACAGAGTTTCATGGAATTATTATTTTTATGACCTTCTGATTTGTTTTATCTGTGGCGCATACTTAGTTTGTAAGTTTATTCTACCAGATGCCCCTGATGCATGTGTTGTGGTGGAGTTTAAGAGTTATGAAATGTGAAATTTTTAAAGTTATTGTTGTGACTCTGGGCCCAGTAATATAGTTTCAATTGATTGTGTTATAGACCTGTTTGTCGTGTTTCTCAAACACACACACACACACATAGAGAAAGAGTGTCATGGATTTATTATTACTGTGCTTTCTGATTTGTTTTGTTTGTTACTTGTAATTAGTTTGTAAGTTTATCATACCAGATTTCCCTGATGCATGCGTTGTGGTGGAGTTTAACAGTTATGATTATTTTGTGAAGAATCGCGCACAACCTCCCCCCCCCCCACCAAGGTATATATATATTTTTTTGTTGAAGAATTCTGTAGATTCTTCCTCCCCAAATTTGGATCAATAATATATATGGTTCTCACCATGCGCTATTGTCTCTCTTTTCTTTGTCTATTGATTCGCTAATGAAAAATGTAGAAGTGGATATATGAATGCTCTATGGGAATAAAATAATTATGCATTAGACCGTCCATTTCATTAGTTTTTATATCCCTATGAATGTAGCATTCTCTCTGCTTATAATTTGTTATTTAATACCTGATAATATTCACATTTGTGCTTAAGTTCATTTTTAAATCCAATAGTCAAGATATTCAGATAAATAAGACCAGATAGTTTTTTGGTTCAATGTTTTATGTCTGTATTCTTTTGGTGCTGCAGTATTCTTATGGTGATTCATGCTCCCTTCATCCTGATTGGTTCTATAAGGATTGCTGCCCAAGTAGAGCACCAAGGAATGGATCATGCGATTTACCAAGCCTGTCATGACTTTTAGTGTGACTATGCGAACATCTTGGGTCTTGCTGATAATCTGACTTGGAATCTGGAAAGTCAGTTGGTAGAGTGGTTAGATGCTCTGGTTTATAACTTGTCCATGCGCTATAGCAGTATAGGTGATGCGTTATCATTTGGTTTTACACTTAATGTCGTTTAGGTTGGCATTTACGTGGTTATTAAAAAAAAATTAAAATGTGGCATTTACTCCTCTACATTGGCTTCTTCCTTGCTTCTAGGTGTTGCTCACTGCTGGTATTTGAAACATATTCACGCACAACTTGATTTACAAGGCTCAGCGGTTTGTGTTTTTTTGCCGTTCGAAGTCGGCGTGTTGTGGTGACCCATCCATCTCAGGTGGCTAGAGCTGTCAATCGCTCCGGCGACGGCGACGGCTGCCGTTGTTAATGTCTCTGATGACTTCGATTGCCGCACGATCCAGTGAATGAAGTTCAAAATTTTTCGATTAGGTAGGATTTCCAATTTTTAGGGTTTTCAAGATGACTTTTTCTGATGAATCTGATGAATTTTTTTTTTTGTGGTAGTCTGATTCGGTGGTGGTGAAAAGATGGGGGAGATATGACGTGTCAGTAATGCCGCAACCATCCAGCCAAATTTGGCCGAAGACTGGCTGCGACCAAAATTGGCAGGGCGTTTTGGCTGGCTGTTATGGGGCTGAAAATGGGAGAGGGTGTCAAAAAATACGTATGGTTAGGAGTATGGCAGGGCGTTGGAGATGCTCTTAGTTTATAACTTTTCAGCCTAGGGTTTCCTAATTTCTTGAGTTTTGATGCAAAAAAAAGTGAGTTTATGTGACCGTTAGTTACATTTTTAGGTAAAATAGAGTTTAGAAGTTTTTCTATGTTTATGCTAATTTTTATTGTTGCGCTGAATTTGTAGGGTTATTTCTTGGTTGTTTCGAGATTGGAAGAGTATATTTTCCCTTTCGGTAAGAACTAAGAAGTACTGTATTTCAATATCCCCCTTGTGTTTTCCTGTTATTTCCTTTCCATTTTCAGTGTCTGTTGACTGTTTGCAAAATTCAGTTGCTGTAGGTGCTACCTTCCCTTGGGTTATGCTCATTGCAACTTGATTCGGTGCATCCTCTCAGACATGGGAGAGGTATATATAATATACGTTAATTTTTCTATTATTATTCGATTCTCTTCATCTCATACCAGATAACATGTCTATGGAATTGATACACTATATTTAAAGTGAAAAAATTGGCAAGGGATAAAAGAATAGATTGATTCTCATATTTAGTTGAGTATCTGATTTCAAATGGAAGTCTTTGTTTAATTTTGCTGAAAAGGCTCGAACTCGAGTAATATAAAACATTTTCCTGTCTCTCTTCGAAATATGCCGATTTTGTCAAAAATGGGAGCTACGAAAGGTGTCTTCCAATTGTGCATTGTAGGATAATGAAGCCATCAGTTCCTACATCCAACATGTGAAAACAAAGGTCATCTCTTCAACGTACTTGAGTCATGCGGGGAAAAAAGGGTCTAGTGCCCAATTCATGTACAAGTTGAGTAGTCGATGAATTTTGTTATTACATTACATTAGGATGCAATAGCTATATTCAGTCAACTAAGCCTTTTAGAAATTAGGATGGATGTCTTGGTGGGTGGATGTAATTCATGTAACAAATATTGATGTTATTAAGAATCAACCCATCAGTTGTAGGAAGAGAAAATAAGTGCCCACAAAACCATAAAAAAATTCAGTAAGAAATACAATATGTTAGTTTATTCCTATCAAAATCAAGTTGCTAATTAAAGCATTTATTCTATAGACCTTTCTCATGCAATGTCAGTGTAAATTTGTAAGGTCTAATTTAGTGATTATGGTTAGATGTTTGGCACTACTAAGTTTTTTTTGGATAAGTACTTTCTTTCACAAAAGCTCAAACACAATACAATCTCTTAGGGGCATACCACCGCTATACATTGCCTTCAAAGAAAAAAAAAATTGCCAACAAAAGAAAAGGAAACCACTCACACACTATACCATCCATCATCTATACACCAGCAAAAACAAAACTGTCATCGAACTGGGCAAAAAATTTGACCAAAAAGGTTCCGACTATCACATAATGCTTTTATGTACTCAGTTGTGTTCACAGAGAATTGCTTTTATGACTTTCTAGCAGTGAGCACTCCTATTTGATGAGGTATGACTATTTTCTTTATTGCCGACTATCAAAACCAATTTTTACCCAGTCCAATAACCATCATGGAGTTTTGAGTTTTTTTTTTGTCTGTCACTTAAAGTTGAATTTTGAGTCTTTTGACCATTTAATTTTTTTTGAATATTGTAGGTTCACTATGAATTTTGTTTTCCAAAATTTATCTATGTTCATAATCAACCTAATTGTTTTACAACTTCTTTATTTATCAAATTTTGTGCTAATAAATTGGGTTCCATGAAATAAGAGAGGGCTCATAATCAGGAAAAAAAGTTTTCGGTTGGATGCTCCTTTCAAAGTTGAATCGGTGGAATGATGTTTGGTCTGCTCAAATTCTCTTTGCAATTAGAGTTTGCTGTTTGGTCTACTCAAATTCTCTTTGCAATTAGAGTTTTAATATTTTTCGTTATTCACCTCTGCACTCAAAAGTAGAGACTAGGTAAATAATACTTCTCCCTCCGTTCCATATTGAGAGTCCCACTATCTCTCTCTTACCATTTTTCAAATAAAAAAATCAACTCTTTCGGTGCATTATTTTTAAAATTTTTTTGCACCGTATTAAAGATCTCGATTAGTACTTTAATTTGGTGCGAAAAATTTCAAAAAATTATACACGGAAGTAGTTGATTTTTTGATTTGAAAAATGGCACGACTTTTTATGGTGGACCGTCAATTTGGAACGGAGGGAGTACTTGACAATGTGCAACTAAGATAACTTCCATTCGAGTCTTTATCCCTATTGTTGCTCGTTATAATTTTATTAGTTTCAGATGGATGTTAATACAACTTTTTTAAATAGGGATATTAAAGAAGGGGTTTGAATATCTTTTTCCCCCCTTTTCCCCCTTTTTTCATGAAGGTTTATTGTTCTATTTTTCTCTCATGTTTTGTCAATATTCTGTTCATGCATTTTAATTAAAAAGTCAAGTCCACGTGTGATTGGTTTGAATTCATAGTGCCACATGTTAGATTTGTCCAAAAAAGTGCTGCTTTGTGTTGTACTCTTTCAACTCAAAACTTGCTCTTGGTATTTTATTTTAGGACAAGGCCATCATGGATTTAGTATTGGAGAGCAAGAATGCTTGTGGTAGAACCCAAGTGGTTGGTGAGTAAGTGAAATGACCTCACTTATTGCCTATCCAACCTTTATTTTCACGTTTTAATGGTAGAATTGGTCTAATGCTATGACTGTGTTACTATATTGATATTGCAGTGAAGTTACCAATGATGATGGTCCTATGCATTGTTGGACTCTCCTTTGCCAAGTTAAGGTAATCTGGGACTAATTGGACTTATGAAAAAAAAGTAATGTGGGACTAATTGGAGTTGATATCGTTGACCTCTTTAAAAGGCCTAAAACCTTGCAAGTAGAACAAATTGATTGGGTTTGGTGTATATGATCTTATTAGACAAATTGGAGGTGATATGTTATGTTCAACTTGATTTTTGTTTCTTTCTACTGTTTAGTTCTTTCAATTGTTCAGTCTAGGAGGGTACAGTTTGATTATTGTTTTCCCAACATTATGGTTCTTTGAATTGTTATATGCTAAGACTTTTCTTCCTTTTGGGATTTTGTTTTTATTGGAATGAAGCAACGTTGGAATGTAAAGCAAATGTTACCCTTGACGTTGGAATGATAAGCATTATGATGCTATTTAGACCATTTTAATAAAACGCTTATTATGTAGGTGTAGTCGTCTTGGATTTGTATTGTTGAAAGGTATGCCAAAGTAATTTCCAACATTGTTTTAGATGGTGGGGAAGTTTAATATCTGAGGAGTAAAGTGACTGAAGGAAAAAACACCACGACGCAAACAATTAGGCACAAAAACACTATATATACTGATTTTTGGATTTGAAAATTGATAATTGGTATCCACAGAGACGTGTACCTCAATGTACATACCTAAAAACTTCCTCATGAAACCTACTACCACATCAAGGGCAAAAAGTTCACAGGCACGAGATTCCGTGTGCTAGCATGCGTGCCTCACCTAGTTATATCTCTATGTGGTTAATCATGATTCACAACAAACTTCTTCCAGGTACCTTGTACGTTGTAATTATTGAACTACAAATGGTTGTTGATAATCTATTTTCTTGCTTTCTAGCTGATCTCTTTTTCTTTTCTCTTGGGCTAAAATAGGATGGAGTTATTTTTCACAGTTTAGTATTGCAGTGGTGAATAAACATATGAAGAAATCTAAATATTCTGGTTAGTTGGCTACATGTTGGGAATGCTGTTGTAATGGAGTTTTTGGTTCTACTTGAAATCTAAATATTCTGGTTAGTTGGCTACATGTTGGGATTGCTGTTGTAATGTAGTTTTTGGATCTACTTAGTTCAATATTAAAGCATTATAAGGGAATTTTGCAGGTACCTTGCATCAATTCTTGCAGAAAGAGCGTGATTGGGGCTGGAAAAAGTTTATGAAGCTATATAAAGTGTTGGATGGGTTTATTGATGCTGATACTTTTATTATTAAAGCTCAAGTCCAAGTTATCAGGTTTATAATGAGTATTATCTTTCTATGTTTCCTTGTAGATTAATCAATGATGAAGAACTAAGATTGTTTTTAGTTTGAAGGTCCTTGTATGTATGGTCATATTCATTATTCATATGTGTACCCATTGTTTTTTGTTTAACTAGTCTTCTATCTTTCCTTGTTTATGTAAATCAATGTTATATTTCAGTTAGTGAGAAGCAAAGAATAAGAATCTTGTATTGTGTGATGATTTTACCTTTAAAACGATGATTTACTACCTCATTCTCCCCTTTTCTTTCAATACTTGTCAAATAATGATAGTCCCCCTCCTATAGTTTCCATTCTTGCAAGAATGATTAAGCAATTCTGTTGTTTATTAATTTTAATGGGGGTTGATCATTGTGATCGCTTATTTCAAATTGTGTTTCTGGTTTGTAGGGAGAGAGCAAATCGTCCTTTCCATTGCCTTGATTGTCAGGGTAGGAGAGAATTGGTTCTGGATATTTGACAAATGTAGGGCTACTTTGTTGCTGTTTTGTGGAAGATGGAAGAAGCAAGCTTGGAAAATGGATTGAAGATAAAGCTAGATGGTCAAGGTAGAGGTTGTCCCTTTTCATGATTATTACTTATAAGTTGACCTATTCTTACTTAAAAAATAGGTAGTTTTAGACATCCATTATGATTTTAGTTGATGTGGCAGTAAAAGTTTGACATTCTTTTCTGTCTTTGAAAGAGGTTAAATCAATCAAGAGTTGTCTTTTATTTTCACCCTTGAAAACTGCCCAAGTGGAGAGACACCATATAGTTCTTGGCCTTGAATTAAATTTTTTTGATTATAGTTTACTATGATGCACCGACACGGACACGGACACCGAAACCGACATCGGGAATGAGAATTCTAAAAAAATGGGGACACGGTCATGGAGGGGGACACGCCATGTGTGTGTATATATATATATTTATATATATAAATAAATAAATTATTATTGTTTAGCACCCAGAAATTTTAAAAATTATAATTTGGCCCCAAATTTTTTAAAAAAATTACAGTTTGGCCCCTGCTGTGTCCCAATGAAAAATTCAAATTAAATTATGGGACACGCCATGTGGCATGTCCCGTACGTGTCCCCGAGGTATCCCCGCGGTGTCCCCGTGTCCGACACTGCGATGCCTCGACCTCTAGAGCTGTCGGTGCTTCATATTAGTTTAGATTCTTTAGAAACATGAAAATTTCTAGCCTATTTTTCTTACTACTGGTTAATTTATGCTTTATTCTTTGGTTTCATCTATGATCTAGTTCATAACATTTTCAGTCAATATATTTTTACTTCCAATATAACAGATTACTTGTGGTGGCTGCAGCTTTTGTGCTTTTTGTTTGGGGATTGACCAAAATTCTAGGTGCTAGATGTGCAGAGAGAAAACAGTCGATGTCGAGAGTTGTTGTAAAATATTTCTTTATTGAAAAGGAAGTCACGTCTAACCTTGCTAATGGATTCCTTGTACAGTGGATTGAAAGCCGTTGAAGGCCAGGCCAAGAGCAAGAATGGTAGGGGAAAATCAGAGTATGCTGAAGATTCTCCGGTTCTAATTGTTCGTATCGAGGAGGATATGTTTATTTTGGTGGATGATTAATTTTTGCTACTTGAGAGAGCTGCCTGGAACCCTTGCGTCCAAAGGATGATAAGGGTCCTCATAATTGAATGAAGGTGAGCTATGTGAACATCATGTTAAAAATTTATTGAATGCTGAAAATTTTTTCTGAAATATTTTGGTATGTTATAGTATTCTATGCTTCTTTCTAAACTAGTTTTCTAAGCTAACGATGGTTTCTGGGACTTTGTTCTGCCTATAATCTCTTGGTACATGTAGTCCTCCTTTCCTACATATACGGGGTAATTACTAGGACTACCTAAAGGTAGCAACCTCTAGGGAGAAATAAAGTAAATTCAGCAGTGGTCCACCTTTTAGTTTCGGACCTTAGACCTCTATAAGAGATGTTCGAGAACCTTGTCACTTGAGCTAGCCCCAAGTGGTTATGTATTTATTGATATAAGCCAGTAAGAGTTTATGCTTTTTATGCTGGTATAACAGAACAAGGGAATGGTAAAAAGTATAATCACAGAATGTTTGCTCGAGTCCTATCTTTTGATACTTCCAAAGGGTTAGATTCAGAATTCTAGTTCTCAAGTTTTTCCCCACACCAAAACCAATATGAATTGGAATAAGTCTGGTTATATATTTGAGATTAAATTCTTTCCGGTTGAGGTGGAAACCTCATGGTTTCTGCCACTCATTGTGGGCCTTACTGAACCGTTCATCTTGTAGGGCCCAAAAAGTTATATGTCCACGTAAAAAATCAGCTTGATTGGACATCAAGAACTGTATCAAAATTTAAATTTTGATTTATAAAATCGACGGTTATGGACAGTTTAATTGAAAATACTAGTGACAGAATCAGGCCGTCCATTTTATAAACCAAAATTCATTTTTTGACATAGCTATTGATGTCTGATTAAGTTGATTTTTTTGCGTAGACATTAATTTGCGGGTCCTACGAGTTGAACAGTTTAGATTATTACAAGAGATGCTGCTTGGTAGTGCCCACAATGGGCCCACGGTTTCTGCCTCATCCGGACACTATGCAGACTCCATATTTTGATCAAAATTAAACTTCTAAAGTTGGATAAACTTTCACTCTCACCAGTTTTGAAAATTGCAACTGTGGCCTCGCTCTCACCTGTTCTGAAAATTGGAATTGCGCCCTCGTGGGATCTGGTAGTTAGTGTTTGTCAACTCGAATCTGGTTTTTGTCTCTCTACTTATCCTATTTTTTGAACTGTGTTTGTTGATATAGAGACATTATATTATGAATTTTTTCTGGTTTGAGAAACTTACGGTGCAATGATGATAAGAAAGCACCGTTCTTCACCTCCAATGTGGAGGAGAGGCACAACTAAAATCGATGACGTCGTATGCCACTACTAAATTTATTGTGGGGCTAAAGTTTAACTCGGTGATCCTAAAGTTGAGCTTCTAAATCTTATCAATCTATGATTATGATCATGATATTTTTTCTAAATTCTTGAATAAGATTTCATTCTTCTAAGTAATAAAGATAGGCATGTTAACAATAATAGTAAACAATTATCTTACTATTTATTCTCAAGTTCTGTGGTTCTGTGGAAAATAAATACGCCTTGAATCAATTGTGGGTTTGCTCATTAAAGATTCATACTATTTGTCCTTCTGTTTCAGCATAAAAGGTTGATTCGTATAGTTCCTTTGGATGGATGGGTAATGCTAAGGAGACAAGGAAAAAGAATAAAATCATATATTTTACTTGGATGACCGGAAGATGTGAGAGATGGTAAGAAATGAAGAGAACTGTTTGATTATTATTGGACTGTTTTTGTTGGTGAGACCTTGCTTTTGTCACCATTTCTGACAAGCCAAAGGGGCGCTTAGAGAAATGACGAATCCTTTATTGTTGGGCTCTTGATTGCAAGGCCTCTTCTTTCAGTTTCCATTTTCTTTTATAATATAAATTAGATCTTTTCTCTCATCAACGGACATTAGCAAGACATAAAATGATGAACAGTGGAAAAATCTTAACGCACATTGATCATAACTTTCTGAAGTTTTGGGATGAGAGAGAGTGATCTGTGAGTTGATTCTGTACTTTTACTTTATTTGTTGTTAAACTGGCTGTCTTGATATTTGTTGTTAGAAGTGCTGCTTACCTAGATGGCTATGTTTGATAGGTGCTCAGATTGCTCCTATGGAAGGTCTTCCTTGACTTGCTTGGTGTTGCAAAATAACTTAAGCCACCCGTGCATTTTCTCCCTTCTCTTTCCATGCAGATCAACTCATCTTGCTGCTATAGAGGTTGCCATATTGTCCTGCATTTACTCTCTACATAATAGTTCCAAACAAGATTGTAAGTCTTGGCGTTTTTTATTTATTTATAGTTTTTTTCATAATAATATGTACATTGTTTAGGCTAATGTATTAGGTGTTCGATTATGAAATCTTGAATTGATGGGTGTTCATGATACAAGGCTGAGCGTGCAAATGGATTGATTTGTGGTGTGGGCTAATGTTTTGGGTGGGTGTTCATTTAATTTGAATTGGGTGTTCATTCATATTTGTGCTGGGTGATCAAATGATAGAACTAACCTGCTATAGTTCAATTTTTTCATGTATTCTATGAAGAAAAAAAAAATTTGGGGTGGTCATCTGACCATCTTCCCCACTATGTAGAGCTGCCAGTGCCAATACATATAGGGCGTGTTTGATTGCAGATTTCGTTTTGGGGGGATTCGTAATGAGGTGGGATTAGGATTATGATTGAGAATGAGGTGGGATTATTAATGAGGGGATGAATCATTTATTTATGTTTGTTTTGCACAGGATTAGGATTGGAATTGGAATTGAAAATGAGGTGGGATTGTAAATAACATGTTTGTTTTGGCTAGGATTAGGATTGGGATTGGGACTGAGGTGGGTTTTTAAACTGGTTTTGCTCAATCCCATGGGGATGGGATTCATAATAACACCCTCCCATGGGTTGACTAATACCATCAGATGGGGGGGTTGGTATTCCCATTGGATTTGTAATCCATGGGATAAAAATCCAACCAAACACACTTTTTGAACTGCACTTCACTTTCGGAGTCCTATCCCAAGCCCCAATCCGGCTATAGCAAACACGCCCATAGGGCACAAAGCATATATGGTGTTCACAACTGGGTATTTGTACTTTTTTTTATGTGTGAATATAGATAGTTATAGTGCTAACGAACCCATGGTTAATCTTATTTGGACACTTTTTCAAAATTCTGGTTTCAAGAGATATGGAAGTTGTTATTTTCTTAAACATATTCGCTATTAGTTTCTTTGGGTTTATTTTTTTGTGTGAATTTTTCAACTTGGTATCAGTGATTCTGTGTCTTTAGGGTTTAGGAATATAGACAATGCCAAAGAAATTATGGTATCCTGTAATTTGGCAAGTTTTTCAGGATTTTGATTTTAGAAAGATATGGAAATTCAATTTCCTTGGTAGTCTTGGTTCTCTGCTCAGTACATTGATTTTATTTTGTTTTTGGTTATTATGTTGGGTGTGTTTAGGCTGTACAGTTCTTTCCTTTTCACTTAGCCTGTATTTGATCTTCTTTTGGAACATTTATTAAGCCATTTATTAAGCTTGGATTGTTTTCTTTCTTATTCTTTTAAATTTCGTACTTACCTTTTTTAATACTTTGGAGTGCGTTGATGTGTTCATATTTATCACGAAAGAGTATAGTCAATTTAGATCTCTATCTTTTAGCGGAGGGAATTCATTCTTTTTTGCATGAATTAGACCAAGCCAATGAGCTCTTTAATAAAGTGTGTAGGAGCTTAGGAGTGTATACAGCCAAGGAGCTCTTTAATAAAGTGTGTAGGAGCTTAGGAGCGTATAATCAATGATGTCTAGGATTCCTTGCTAAAGTGAGGTATGGTTAGTTTTAGTATTTCCCAATGTCGAGTGGGTAAACTATTAGTAAGTTCATTTGATTTGAAATTGACAAAGGGAGAAAAAAAAGATAGCTATGTTTTGTTTGTAGGAGATGAGTAATGTACGCTGTATTAGCATATTACATGTGAAAGCGTAACTTATACTTGCTCCTATTGCTTTGTCTTTGCATCATAGGACGATATTATCTTGCTATTATTTCAAATACACTTAGAAAGCATGGCTTTACCAAACTTGTTAAGCAATTCTAGATCTAAGCTATTGAATGAAGAAGTCATGACATCTCAAATAAACTCGTATGGAGTCATTTCCTCATGAATGCTGACATATGTGATTATTGATGGTAAAAGAAAGTAGTTATAGGTTTTAGGCATGGAAAATTAGATTTCACTTACATTTGTCTTTGTTTTTTGTGAGCAAAAATTTGATTTAGTCATTTGCTTTTTTCGATAAGTAATATGGGTGAGAAATAGGGATGGCACTTGGGGTATTCGGGGCGGATATGGGGATTTCCGTACCCGATCCCCGAAACCGAAAGGCTACCCGTATCCGCCCCGATACCCGAACAGGGAGATGAGGACTAAACCATAACCGAACCAAACGGGGTTCGGGTAATCCCCGAACCGATTGGATAACCGAATGACATCCCAGATTGAGAACAAGATTAGGTGAAAATTGAGAGCAATCAGATCCACCAAAACAATTATTGCATTCACAAACACATTTGGCATCAACAATCAGTAAAAGACTATATTAAATGATAAGAAGAATACAAACTGGAAAAGCCTTCCGGTGGCGGAGAACACGATGAGAGCAATATTGATGTCGCAAAGTAAGCCAACTCCTCAGCTTTCTTGAAAACCCCTTTTCTCCTCTTCGAGAATGTCACTGCTTTTGCTTCCATGGCTGCCCTCATGCAGAGAGGGAGAGAGAGAGAGAACGAGATCGATGAACATCGGATGGGTGAGGCCGTGAGGGGTTGAAGAGGAGAGGAGGGGGTAGGTTTGAGGTGTTGGCTGCGGGGAGTGAACCCTAAACGCAGAAGTGTTACATATATATGTAAAGTACAAAGACATGGATGAGAGTCCAGAGAGAGAGAGAGAGAGATTTGCCTGAACGTGACTGAATCGCCTCCGGGTGTGGAGTAGTTTGGAGAGAGTGGAGACTTTGGGTGTGGCGTGGGGAAAGAAACGAAATGGGAAAAACCCTAACTGATACAAACTTATATATATACGGGGGTATATTTGTAAATAACTTGTTTCGGTTCGGTTCGGGGATCGGTTCGGTTATCAGCTGAACCGTAACCGAACCGAACCCGTTCGGTTATCTCCCACCCTCCACCATATCCGCACCAACGGGGAATTTTTCGGTTATAGTTCGGGGAAAAAAATCGGTTACGGTTCGGGTACCCATCGGTTCGGTCGAGATTGCCATCCCTAGTGAGAAACAGTCATGGGTTTTTGTTTTTTTATTTTCTTTTATATATGAAATAGATGGTAATGGTGTAATCTTTACTTAATTTATGAACTATATTTGTGGGTGTCATTATGTTTTTCTTCATTTTTTTTAATTTCTCATCTATGTTTGTACTTCAGATTTTTCTCTGCCATGGATCTTGATCAGTTGGTTGCATGTGTTCTGACTGGGTGTATTTCACAACCGAAGTTAGAGCACTCGTTGAGAAGTTCAACAGTCCTTCATTGTTGGACTCATGAGGTATACTCCCATCCTCAATTTCTATGGAATAAAAACTCATTTAAGTGGTAGGTTATCAGGATTTTGTGGAGGGATTATGCTGAGGAAGTGTGATATGTTTTGATACTCCATTTTGGTTATCAAGGATTTGACCTGTTTGTAAGATGCTTTAGAATGACCTTTGCTTAAGGTCATCTGGTCGTTATCAAGACACTTGTAATAAAAGAGCCAACGCTGCCTGCCAAGCCACGTGACGAAATTACCAAATTGCCCTCCTTAGCTTTGTTTTCCAATTTGTTCTTGCATGTGTTGAGGTGGGGATAGTTTAGGTATTGTATGTTTTCCTTTTTTCACTCAATTATCTTGTACTTCCTCAGCCGTCCCCAGATTTCCGGCTGATTTCTTGGAGTTCCTCTTGGATTTGCTGGATTTTGTGTGGCTCGAGAAAAGCTATTGATCAAAGAAGAAAGTTAAATCTCCCAACCATGTCTCTTTCAATCGCTGCCAAATCAAGGTTTTTTTAGGAAACAAAGGAGGTGATTCTATGAACTCCGTTGCATCACCGGCGATATGGATGTCGACGCTGGTACTGGGTACCCCTCTCTCGTTAGTTCGAAAAGGTATTTTTCTCTGTTCCTTGAATTTATTATTCTTCTGTACTTGATCTCCCCATAGTAAGTACGTAGATATGGACGTATGTAGTAATTGTTGTGGGATGACTGATTTCTAAGGTTTCGAAGTAAGTGGCCATGCCTTGAAATTGAAGGAAAACGATAGCGGAACAGAAGGAGGAATTGTGAAATTGGTTCCTGTTATACACCCTACTTAGGCTATGGGTGAATCTCGAAGGAAGGAGGAATAATTTTATTTCGCGGAACACTATTGTTTTTATTATTCCTTCTTCTACGACATTGTAAATAGAGAAGAACAGCTTTGTGTAAGTTCAGCTCCCTTGCTTGTTCATTACTACTTCTATTGAAATGTGAAACCCCTCATTGGTCTTTTTGATTTTGTAATACTTCTATCAAATGGCCGCACTGTTTGTTTTGACCTCTTTTATTTGCTTTTCTCTACCAGTGTAAGCATCAATTAGCTGCAAGACTTACAGCATCACTTGGAGCTTTGAGTCGACGATAAGGTGTCCGACAAGCAACGAGCTCTTCTTTCCAAGCTTCGACTATTTCTGAGCGGCTAAATTTGCATTTGGAATCAAGTAGGTAATCGGTGAAAAAGTTGCGTCCCCTCATATCTTACGTTTTCACATTGTAAAGAAGTAACTTTGGGTTTGTAGCACAACAGTATCTAGGTTTTATACGCTTTTAAACTGCTATAAGTTTATTTGTCAAAGAAAAAAAAAAGAAGCAAAAAACGGCTACAAGTTTTATGTAGTTCGTTAATGCTGGAAATGTATGTGTAATCACCATAATGAGAGAATTATGGTAGTTACCCAGAAGCCTAGAGATTTTATAGCTGTTACCTATTGATAGAATGGTTGTAAGATCAAATTATTAGAGCTATTTTACTGGACAGCAAGTGACAAATAGAATTCTGTTTTTGGTTCTATTTGGAACTTCCTCATAGGTTATGGTCTACATTTATGAGTTGGAGATCTCTGTAGCATGTTTTGCAAATACTCCCTCCGTCCCAAATTGGATGACAATTTTTGATATCTGTGCCAATTTCAATTCCTTGTATCTTCCAATATGGATTTCAAAAAATATGCAATATGGATCTTGTTTAATAGTTCTCGATTAGTTCTATTATACAAAGTTTTCAAACTCATGAAAAACATTATAGATTGAAAGATATAAACGATGAAAAATGACACGAGTTTCAAAAATTATCCTTTTTGGGACAGATTGAGTATATTAGACTTTTATCTCTATACCTCTGATAGCATTGAGTTGATTTTTTCTTTACTTAACTGTTCTAAAAGAGAATGTCTTCTGCTAATGTTTTTTAGCCGCCATAGCTTATCAGAAAGAGTTGGAAATTCATGCTTTCGATTATCTGCTAAGAGAAACTGGAAGTTATTACAGAGGTTTTCCAATCTCTTACTAACTCCTTATGATGTGTAGTTTTCGAGCAGTTGAGGAAAACATCAACTCGGTGAAGGATTTTCTATTTCAGTGTTACTCAAATTGTCAAGGGCTCTGAGATGTTTCTGCTTTATTTACTTATTGACTATTTGGTAGTTGTACATTCTTGGTATTTTGTGTCATATCAAATATATGCCTTCTGTAGGCTACATTACCTCGGCCCAGGGCAAGGTCTAGGTGTCGGTTTCATGTACTTTCTTGAAATTAAGAATGCTATTTGAATTTGTTTATTTGAGTGATGCCCTTGTACATAGATATTCCTTGGCATGGGTATGTTTGATGACAATCATGCTTTGAAATGTGAACCTGATGGATCCTACGTTGTTCTTTCACCATCCTCCTGTATCTCAGTAGCAGACTGGTATGGTTTGCAACATTGTGGGACAAATGACGGGACTATTTTCAGAATCCCAATATGTTGCTCTTGATAAGCTTTCTGAAACTCAAAAGGTATTCTTCTTTGATCACTTTGGGATTGTTTTCTTCCCTACTTCCATTTCTTTCTTGTGTTCTTCTCATTCTCTCCTTATTCTAGCAGAAGCGGCATCGTTCTCTAAACAAACTATTACGTACCATAATTCAACTTGGGAGGCGGTCGACTTCCATGGGAGTATTGGTATGTACTTGGATGCCACTGGAGTCCACATGCAGAACTGGTTAGACCCTCCACATACTTTTGGATTGCTGATTGGGACTCTGATTGCGTCTATTTGACTATTGAGGTTGTGTTTGGATCATGGATCTGTGACGGGTTTTACGAATGCTGTACTTTTTTTTGAACAGAAGAAACTTCTCGAATGCTACTTGGGATCAAGGATTTGAATGGAGATTTATGGAGGGAAAGAAAATGTAAAGCAAAATATATGAAGATAAGGAAGTGAGAAGCTAAGTGTGTTTCTTTGGTTCCTATCCAGCATTCTCCAATATTATCCAGGGAAATGCCATCCACATAGAACATATGACCAAAATGATGTGGCATTGGGATAGCCAAGTCATCAATTAAAAAGGGAGGATTTTGTTTGTTAAATGAGGGGAAATGATTTACTGATCATTATGTTTTCCGAAAAGAAGAAATGATTAGTACTTAGTAGGCATCCTGCCTATTCCGTTTGTAGTTCATCTGCAGCCCATTGTTCATCTGCAATCCATTGATCTCATTTTTCTCTGACGGTATCATCTCTATGGTCTTGTCCATTGTCAAATCAGATTGCTCTTTCATACAGGTATTTTCTCGAACTTTTGACATTATTTGGCTTGTGATTTTTGTAACATTCAAGTGTCGCTCTATTCTTTTGTCTCCCTTAAAGCGTTCAAATCAGGATTGAAATTGGCTCCATTACACGTCATAGCACTCCATCCCTGTGCTAATTGATGTATAGTCCATGTAATGCCATGTGCGCCAAATAGACCCAGATATCTAGAAAATTTTTACAATTCGGGTTTTGCTCCAATTTTGAAAATCTTATTGAATGGGCATATCTGACTCTAATTGGACCATCGTTTTGCTTTTCATATGATGTAGTAACCTTGTCATTGAGATGGATAGGATCTTCAAGTGGATTGGTTTCGTGCTCCTCCGTCGTTTGGTTTCTAGTGGTTTTTTGTGCCATTACTTTCAAGAACCAAAGGTTGCTCTAGTGCTCCTTACTGATTTTTCAACTGTATTGGGCATTGATGCCTTTCAATCAGGAAGAGGTTACGTCGCTATTTGTCTGTAGATATGCTTCCATTTCCTCTGAATCTCACTTCTTTCAAGCTCTCAATTGAATCCTCTTGCTCAAAGGTTAGTAACCACTCTCCAGAAATTAGTTATTGTTTCTCAATTGTATTCCCCTATTTTGTCAGTTGTTTTTGTTTTCCTCCCTATACATGTAGCCGACCCGAAGTGATTGTGACTTAAGGCTCGGTTTTGGTTTGGTTTTTGTTTTCCTCCCGTCGAAAGCATGGACTCATATACAATAAGGGTTTTCTTTGATTTTTGTTTATTTATTTTTCTAGCACATTGGTTTTAAACTAATCTGTCGATTAACTTTGTATGGATTACTAAATCCAAAAGCATAATTTTTCTACCACTCTTACATAATCTTTACTTTTTTGCCGTGTGGGGCACGAAAAGTACACCTACTCCAGTCTTCTCATATCACACCCCTCACTTTCTACTTCTTGTTTCGAACTATTCACTCGCTACTCTTACTCTCACAGTGTTTCATTCCTCTTGAATTGTAGCAGTCCTCATTTGCCACTAATAGTTTTGTTTTAATGCAATTGATTCATTTATTTCCCATAGCTGATTTCCTTCCCTTTGAATCAAAAGAGATGGATTCATATCTTAAGGAGTTTGAGCTTTGTGCCGCGTCGTCTTTCCACATCTAATATATACTTTTACATTTCCACAGGTCTGGGATATTACTGGTGTAAATTGCAGAAGCTGACAAACCCAAATGGGTCCTCTCGAGTATTTTTTTTAAGTGCTGGTAAGTGGTAACTTGAATTTGTAGTGGATTGTAATCCTCCCTTGCAAATCAGAATAATTGTTTTTTTTTTTTTTTATTTTAGTTTTCCCCTGGAGATGTGGGTAGGAAGGAGTGGACGTGATGGTTATTGTTGAAGGGACATGGAAATTGCCAAACATCAAATATGGTTGTCTTTTTGAAGCCTGGACCAGCAAATGCTTGTATTTCTCAACCTGAAGTGAAGCATTTGTCAGGGCAATCTTCTCATCACAAGGTGCGCACTGAAAGAATTGATTCCCAATTTTCCTTTACTAAAATAAAAAAAAGTTAAAGCATGATAGGGGAAAGAAGAGAAGCGGAGTTCCTCCCAACGTTTTTGGCAGTAGAGTTTTTACAAGCATCAAAAGTCGGGAATTAGTGGAAAAGGCGTTGGAGGGGAAAAAGTTGGATAGAATTTCCCAAATAGAAACCATTTCTGTAATGAAAGATTTGCCAAGCTCACACAGAAATAAGTATGGGAAGCAAACATGTGAAATATTCCAAGTTCAAGGTTTATAACAATCTCTACCTTTAGGATATTTTGAGAAGCACATGGAGAGACATTTTATTCACAGAATAGAGATTGGAATGAATTGCTAAATATTATTGAATATGGCTCCACTGAAGAGGTTTTTTTTTTATATAAACGGTGTACTCCTTTGGTGTCATCTATTTTTCAGATATGTGCTTTGTAGAATACCTGTTGCTAGATTGAGTTTAGAGCCATTACTTTTTTGTTTTCGTTTTATGGTCTCATTGACATTTCACCCCCCTTTTTTACACACTCTCTCTCTCTCTCAACCAACATCCAGTTCTAAGTAAAATGTTTTTGCTGCATTCTGTTGAAGGAATGAAACTTGTATTCGTTGAGCTAGATCGGGCAACTAGTGATCTTGAAGGCAGTGCTATGTATAAAATTGTGAAAGATGCTGATGAAATTAGTATTCTCATCTTGTTCCCCGTAGTTCGGAGGGAGAAACCTAGCTCGCATCAACTATCTCATCTTTTTGGCTGATTTCCTGGAGTTCCTCTTGGATTTGCTATGCGTAAAATTGTTCCACATAATCCAGAGGGAGAAACCTGGCTCGCATCAACTGTCTCATCTTGTTCCATGTACGGACAGGTTGTTTCCCTTGCCTTCTGCAATTATGCTGCATTTGCTCCCACCAAGCAGAGGCACCTCGCTTAAGTTTATAGGCCACCAACTTTACTTGCCTCTCCTTTAGGATCTCCATATACTCGAAAAAATTAACTCCAGATAACCAGTCAAGGAAACCCTCAACATGAAGATGGCCATTAAAATTGTGGAGGTCCTCTTTAACCTTAAAATCGGAGAACCCATGGCCACGGCCGTTGCGTTCCGGGTAATCCTGACGCCGTCCAACCAACCAAAGGGTGCTTAGAGAAATGAGAAATCCTTTATTGTTGGGCTCGTTTGCAAGGCCTCTTCTTTCAATTTTCATTTGGTTTTATAAAATATATTAAATCTTTTCTCTCATCAACGAACATTAGCAAGACATAAAATGATGAAGAGTGGAAAAACCTTGGGACACATTCATCTTAACTTTCTGAAGCTTGGGTTGAGAGAGAGTGATCTGTGAGTTGATTCTGTACTTTTACTTAGATTGTCGTTAAACTAGCTGTCTTGATATTCCAGAATTGTCGTTGGAAGTGCTACTTACATAGATGATTGTGTTTGACACAGCTGGTGCCAGTTTCTAGATTGCTCATATGGAAGGTATTCCTTGACTTGTTTGGTGTTGCAAAATAACTTAAACCACCCGTGCATTTTCTCCTTTCTCTTTCCATTCAGATCAACTCATCTTGCTGCTGCAGAGGTTGCTGAATTGTCCTACATTATAATTGCAAACAAGATTGTAAGTCTTGGCCTTCTTATCTCTTTACGCTTTTCCTTTCCAGAGAATTTATTGTTGATTCCAAATGGGTTTCTGTTACAAGTGATGAGCTTCATGAGATTAGTATTCTCAGAGTACATTAAAAGAATGGGGAATTTTATTTAGTCGGAATATCCATCTATAAGGATTTTGCTTATTTGTTGCTTACAAATCCAATTACCATTTGACTTAGATATGAAAAAACTTTGCCATCTCACTTTGCTTGAGTTTCAATAATAATAAAAAAAAAGCTTATTGATACTCATTGCTCATGATAAATGTTGGGAATTTTTTTTTTTGGGGTAATTTCTGTGTGTTGGGGCACAATAAAGTCTTTTGTCTCAAAATAGTTACTTTTGGCAAATTAGTTGGAATGCTTCTCTTTTGGTTATCGAGTCTCAAAATAGTTACTTTTGGCAAATTAGTTGGAATGCTTCTCTTTTGGTTATCGAAAATTTTCATTATTTTATCGTAACCTTTAAAATAAAACAATGTAAGGGAGACATCGGGGGCTTGCCATTTTTTGGCGTTACTTTTCCAATTTTGTCCCACAATTGGAATTGGCGAGGTTTGCGATAATGGGTAATTTGGTCTCTGCGCATTATATCCTGTGATTATTTCATGCCATTGATTCGCGTATTTTTTTTTTGAAACAGCATGCCAGTGCTCAGCGTATTTCCCCATCGCTCTCTCTCCCTCCCCCAGTGTAGTTACTTAGGATGGGGATGCTAAGCAGCCGTTCGGGGAATATTGTTCATTGCAGATCTTTGCGTTCCGTTGTTGGGCACTGCTCCAACGCCAATTTTGTTTCTCTGTTCGTGGCTTAAATCAGTAATTGTTACTTTCCTAAAAAAGGTTTGGCTCAATTTTTAGGATTGTCTTGCTCTGTTGTGTTTTTTCGATGGAGTCTGCATATCATTTTATTGATGTGGGTGCAGATTTCTTTCCATGTCTAGGGTTACTCTCACCGTAGAAGCAATTGATCTTGTTGTTCGATTGCTGTTTCTCTGTTCGGGCTTAAATCGGCAGCTCTCTTGGAAAAGGTTAGGCTTAATTTTTTTTACAATTTTATAGCATCTTTCTTTGTTTCCTCTCTTTATTTCCCTTTTTCCCAGTTACATCTTTGTTATGGTGTCAAAAAGTGTAGGCGAATACAATGCTCAGAAATCTCATTGCTTTGTTCGGTATAACTTATAGGTATGGTCCTGCTAGATTTATTTGGGAATATGGAAATGATTGGGAAGTGCTTGATAGATTGCCTGATTGATTGACTGTAGAATTATCTCAATTCATTACAAAAGGCTTGCTTCTAGGCATAGACATAAACGTGCAGGTTAACATTTTTAGTATAATGTTTTGCTCATGCCTTGTAAAAGGCGTAAACTTGCAAGGCCGTCTAGGTGTACACTTGCAGGTTACAAAAGGTTTGCTTCTAGAATGGTTTGTGGAGGTGGGAGCTTTTCATATGAATTGATAAATAGCTATTTGTAGTTTGAGAGGGATAATGTATTGACTTTTAGGTAATTTTTGTTGATAGCCGTATTTTTTTCCCTAAATAACAATATATGATATTGCCTTTCTATATCTTTCAGTTTTCTTTGCTCTTGTTTTTATTTTTATTTTATTTTTTTGGTTATTTTCCTTGTCCATTTTAGTTTCATGTTTTGGTTTCTCATATAGAATAAACATGGTTAATCTTGTGCGATGGGCCTACACTATTGTTGAAATAAGTACCTTAACAATAACTGAGTCAACAGATTTTCTGACTCTAAACACAGGTTTGGAGACAATATTTGCTAATCTTGGCCACTTCTCGGATGATGCAATTCAAGTTAATCCGGCCCGAATGTTTAGGTTATCTGATTCAATTTATGCATTGGCACCCATCTTTTCTACAACTTGATTGAAGTAGTTCTTACTCTAATATTCACTTATAACTTCATAGAAGTAGTTCGTACTCTAATATACACTTATTGATTACTCTTACCTTTTTGGCTTATCCTAGGCTTCTTTTTGCATAAATGGGTCAGGCTGCCTACTTTCCAAAGCATCACATTGCTACTTCCCGCATAAGCTTTTATGTCTCTGCCCCAGGTATTCCTTTTGGCACTATCTGTAATTTGGTTCGTACAAATAGTTAGAGCATCTATTTTCAAGATGGCCTATTTATTTTTATCGGCAATTTTCAAGAAGGCCTATTAGAAAAGATAGACAGCAATGAGCTATTTTCATAATTCCATCGCTATGATCTCAAAGGTCATACTATTCAAAATTTCAAATCAATGGTAAAATTCATCTAATTGATTTGACCACATAGTGATTTGCTTTGAGAAACTGCCTTTCGAATGTGGAATAATTCCATTGAGACCATTGATTGGATTCCTCTAGCGAGGTTGTCTGAGTGAAGAGAGAGACAAATGAGTTTAGAGATAGAACCAAACTAGTTTGGAATTTGTCCAAATGGATTATTAAACATTAAGTGAATGATTTTTAGGTCTGGAATTTCCCCTTGGATGGAATTGCCTCTGATATTTATATGCCGGGGGTGCAGGTAGAACAAACAGCCAAGTTTGGGGGAATTCCACCTTGGAATCTATTATCCTGGAAGATGAATCTGAGGAACAATAGGTTCTTACGAAAGGTGATATGGATCCTATGCAATTGTAACCTGTCAACTCCTTCATATATACAATTGTAAGCATTCATCGCATCCTATGCAAAGCTCTGAAAAGAACAACCAATTAAAACCAATCTTCGAGTACACTTAATTGCCATAAAGAAGCTCACATATATTCACACATTGTTCCATACAAAACCATGCAGTAGGAGATTTCATCTAACATCACTTAAGTCTAAATATAACTAGCTAGCTATAGCTTTCATCTTGCTAACAACATTTGCAAGGAGGAAAGTTGCCCAGCTATGTCTTCATATAAAAAAGGAGCATCCCAGCTATGTCTTCATACACTCCTAGCTATGTCTTCGTACAAAAAAGGAGCATCCCAGCAATGTCTTCATACAAAAAAGTAGCATTAAGGCTCGAAAAAAAAAAGGAGATATCAATGCAAAAACTTCAATTGAGATCCAACGTCCATCAGTACTAGCAAGATCATAATCTCCATCTCGAGCAAAAAGTGATGAATTATCTATCTTCTCTTTCAACCAATCGACCTACATACAATACAAGAAAGATACTTAGAAGATAACACTTCAAATTACTTCCCGGGTTCTAATTCAATCTAGAAACTAGAGACACTAAATGAACTGAAGACCTGTACTTCACAGTTTCAGCAAATTGAAGTAACAAAATCTCTCTATTTTCAGCAATAGGATATAATATTCCAGTAGTTTATCTATAAACGAAACATATTTTTCTGTCCTCCATGTAAACTGGCCCATAAACTAACTCCCCTTTTCTGGCTTTAGCCCGCTTCATCTTACCTTCTTACTAAAAAAATTGCATGCTAGTAGCAGGAACCTTAGATAAGAGTAGGAACTGTACTGAGATCCATTCTAGGGCCATTTGCATGGTTGCATAATCCATTTTCAAAAGGACAGTGAATGGGCTATTTAGAGCTTTTAATTCAATCAAGAAACTAGAGACAGTTTCAACAAATTGAAGCAACAAAATCTCTCTATTTCCAGCAATAGGATACCATATTCCAGCAGTTTATCTATAAACAAAACATACTTTTCTGCCCTCCAATATGGAGATCATTAACACAGGCAATCAGGCATACATTTATCATCTAAGAGAATTAATTCAATATGAAGGAGGGAATGTACATTACCCCGTCGAAGAGTCCATAATAACTTGACTAGCAGGCCACGCGATGTTAGTTCCCACAACATCGACGATATAGGTTAGATCACTTGTAGGCCTCCAAAGAAACACTTCAGGTTACTTTGCTACATCCACCCAAACTTTCATTGCGTTAGGTTCGATCGGAACACAATGATATGTTGCATTTGGATCACTTGAAGACCAACGCCCCTCAGCAACTACGTCTCCCGTCCCCATCCAATCTAGCAACTTGCACTTGGTATTATGATTGGTGTTCACAATCTTTACCAACAAATTGATATAACAAAATTAAATAATGATAACAACATATTTCAACAAACAAAACTCCAGTATTAAACATCAAAGGCCTGCACTTCTATTCTCAAAGAATATACCTCATAATTCGATGCAACAATGTAATCTATGGTATTTTTTACCCTTCAGCATCTTTTATGCAACAATGTAAGATTAGCTATTTTTTGCAAATGCTAAAGTAAAACATTTTCTTACCGAGGGAGAAACAATGGGTGTAGTTGGTGTTCCTTCAGTTGTTGCCGAAATTTGAACCTAGAAAGTTCAAAAAATGGAACAAATAAAATGTTGTTACTCAAAGTATCCCGAATGACCACCAATGAAGAAAATGAAAAGCTACTTACTTGGCTTTTCTTTAACTCGTCGACTGTTTCATATCTGCCATTTGAGACTTCAACTTAACATTTTCTTCATGTAGTTCATCAAACTGACCATTCATTTGTGATAATATTGTCAATCTTGTATCTTCTTTCAGATTAGTTGAAGATGAGTTTGGTTTATCCTGTTCAATTCTTTCCATATCTTTCTAAAAATGGCATAACGATAAACCAATGTAAATGACTAGGACCAGACTGTGAATATATAACCGATAAAACACACATATAAAGAACAAGCCAAGGCCTTACAATATTTTGAGCAATTTTTTTGTTTGCCGGTTGACCTTTCTTGTTTTTATGTCCATCAGCCCAAACAGCGGCTCTAGTTATGGAGGACATTTTTTTTTCTAGAGTAAAAACAAATATCTGGTCAGAATTAAAGTTATAGTTTATAATGTGAAGTACAATGATCTTTGATAATGAACAAAATAATAGAGGTATTACCAACTCAGCAGTCAACCTTGCATATCCCTTACAACTCATAGTATGCTGTAGCTCCAACTGTTTCTGTCTCAGACCTTTGAATTTATTGCTTGTAACCTAACTCAAGAATAAACTAAAATCATAACCATTCTTTTGATATAAATGAAGAATTGGGATATTTCATTCATTGATTCTTGATTACATGATGTTAGTATATATACTGAGTTAGAGAGTAACTGACTCAAGCAATCGACTCAACTGTACAGCTGTCGTGAGCTGGATACCACTAGTTACAACTTGCACTACCCTTATTAACAGAAACACACTTAACCACTAACCACGAGTACTTAACTGAAACACTCTTAACCGCTAATCACGTTGAAGTAGGATCAACACTCTTATCATCCCCCCTCAAACGATTGGGAGCTGGAAGCACCAAGAGTTTGTGCTTCAGATACTGGAACCGTGAAATAGGAAGGGCCTTGGTAAAAATATCTGCCAGCTGATCAGAGGTAGGAACATGGTGAAGTGAAATTGCCTTGGTTACCACTCGATCACGAATATAATGGCAATCAACCTCGATATGCTTAGAACGGGCATGGAAAACTGGATTAGTAGCTAAAGCAAGAGTAGAGGTATTGTCACACCACAAAACAGGTGTACTCACTGAAAGATGTAATTCTTTGAGCAATATCTGTAACCAACTTAACTCAGCAGCAATTTGGGCTAGAGATCTGTATTCGGCTTCCGTAGAAGAGCGAGAAACAATTGTTTGTTTCTTAGCAGACCAAAAGATCAAATTATCCCCAAGAAAAACATAATAGCTAGAAGTGGACTTGCGATCCAAATAATTTCCAACCCAATCAGAATTAGAATATGCCTGAAAAACAAAGGAGGATGGTTGAAACACCAGACCATGCTCGAGAGTGCCCTTAATAAACTTGAGCAACCGTTTAACTGTAGCAAATGCCCCAACTGAAGGGGAATGCATGTGCTGACATGCTTGATTAACAGAGAAAGCAATATAGGGTCATGTGATAGTGAGATATTGCAGGGCTCCTACAATTCTTCTGAACAAAGCAAGATGAGCAAAAGGAGTACTAAAGTCTGGAACATGAGCAGGTTTAGTCATAGAAAGAGAAGAACTAGCTTTGCAATCAATTAGACAAGTTTTAAGCAAAATTTCCTTAGCATACTTGGATTGGGAAAGAAAAAGACCTTGAGCACAAGGCTGAGCAGAAATGCCGAAAAAGTAAGAAAGAGAACCAAGTTCCTTCATGGAAAATGTAGAATGCATTTGAGTAATAAATTGATCAATATGAGTTGGTGAATTACCAATCAAAATAATATCATCCCCATACACTAATAGGATAGTGAGAACAAAAGAAGTCTTGTAGACAAATACGAACTATAGGTTGTTTTGCAACTGGACTGAAATTATCCTGGAAATTGTTTTTCTTGGGCAAACCAAACCTCTTTGCTACTAAACAAATCAAGAATTAGAGCATTCATAATATTCTATACCTGTTTCTTCCAAAGCATGTAATTCGTGGAATCGAGCTTAACAGTGATTAGAGAACTCAAATTGGAGATCAAGAGTTGGAGATTTTGTGGTACAAGAGTAGACTCAAGTCGTCGAAGAAGAGGTTACAGAAGGCGCCATTGAAGAGAAGAGAAGAAAAGGATCGATACTCACGAGAGTTGCTACGACAACTTAGCTACCGTAAAAACTATAAAACAGGAGCAGGAACTAGTAGAAAAAAGAGTACAAACCAGCATCAAAATTAGCTGAAACCAGTATCAAAACTGCAGCGAAAATGGCAAGAAAACAGACCCACGAATAGCACTAAAAATTCCCAAAAGATGCTATGAAAGCTTTTAACATACAGTAGCATATAACAACAAACACTAACAGTCGGCACAACTATAAAAACAGCAAACCAAGATGAACCTAACATGCTTTATTCTTTTGAGAGAATGAAAAAAAAATCAGGAATAAAGTGGAGTATGGACATGGTGCACATACCTTGAATTGGTCACTAGTCTTTTTCTTCACCAAATCCTTCCAATCTTGCAGCAATTTGATGCTATCAGGTTGTAGCTTTAGCCTTTCTTCCTCATTTGAAGCATTTCTTGCTTTTCTGACTAATGTTGACTTTGAGGCTCTCCAATTTTCATTCATTCTCCGGAAAACCATTTCTCTATGCCATTCTTCATAAAGATTGAATCTTACCTAAAAATTTGAATGTAACTTACATGATTTTCTATAATTTTTACTTTCAGAAGAGTAATAGTTTGTGAAAAAGAGAGTTGAAATAATGAAACCACATTTGGTTGGATGGAATTATGTAACTAAAAGCATTATATTTGGGCACTACACCATACCTTAAAGGATTGCCATAAGATTTCTGCCATTCTCTTAGGAAGCTTTCACCAATCTGAAAGTGTATATGGTACAATCTCTCGAACTAGAGGTGCTAAGAAAGAAGACAACTTGATTGATGCATCACCGATTGGTTGACCATTCTTGTCAAACTTAACTTCAATCCGACTACCTATACAACAATTGTTTTCAGCTTGGTAAGGCCTCTTTTGCATTTGAGATTTTGTGACACTGTTGAAGGGCTTGCAGGGGTTACTGTAGAATTTTGCATTGGATATGATTGTGCTTCAGAAATATTACATAAAAAGAGTACTAAGAAGAAATAAACTCATAACACTATTACTCACCCACGCAGCTGACAACTGTATGTGGACTGCGAAACATGTCAGTTTGTTCAGTAGGTGATGTGGAAGCTGTTGAGCTTGGGTCGCTCCCTGGGGGCTGCCACCAGTTTCTTGAGTTCTTTGTGATTTTTTCAAAAGTTGTGCACTAGAACAACCCTTCTTCTTTCTTGGACCTGTACCTTTCACCTGAAAACATAAAAAAAGCAATGCATGAATGAAAGAGAGCGGACAACATTGTAATGCGCACATAAATAATAGAAAGAGCAGAAGTACATTCATCTGTTAAAGAGTATACCACATCCTATAGAAACATTACCTGATTTGCTTGAGACCTCGAGGGATCATCATTGTCACTATCAGAAGTCACCCTTCCTTCACCATCACATGGTTCATAGTCCGGATTACCATTGACTATACACCCAATGTCCTTTTTCTTATCATTACCTTTACCGTTACCACTTGATTTAAACCAAAGTTACCAAACAATGACTATGGCATGTTGATTCCAGCAGCTTTCATTTCTAATAAGTTTTGTTCCATTTTTTTTGCTTTACCCTCTTATAGACTTCCAACTTCTTGGAAAATTACCTCGGCTGGACACACATGCTACCGAATACATAAAAGAAAACAAATCAGCTATGTTCAGTAATGTAGCAGGAATAACAAACTAAAGTTACAAATATCCAGGTATACTATTAATAACAAATTATCGTTACCAAGGCACAATGGCAAGATACGAAAAAAAAAAAAAGACAAACCAAAATATCCTGGAAGGCGCCTTTAATACAACACAGCAAAGTTCCAAAGCAAAAATATCCTGGCAAGAGTTCCAAAAGTTGTACCAAGTGCCTTTAATACAACATACCAACAGTTTCAAAGAAAAACCAAAAGTTACAAAGGTGTGATGGCTACAAATCCTCAATCAATGTACCCTCACAATCTCCTCTAATGTTAGTTATCCTTTCATCATCATCGTCATTGTCCATACCAAGTGCTGAAACATCTTGCGGCCTACAAGATATATCCACTATTTCTTCATACATTTCCAAGTCATAAAATCCCCTAGGAGGTGCCTTTAGTACAACATACCAATTCGAAGAATCAATAAAAAACTTGCTATGCTTGGGATGCAAGGATAAATGGCTCTTTGTCATATTGGGTCTGACCTTAGTGTAGGTTAACAAGTGTAAAACCATCTTCCATCCTAACACCATGGCCAATGTTTGCCCAATCACACTTGAACAACGACAGTTGAAATGTGATAATCTAACAAAATTATATCTTTTATCACCATGTATTAAGAAACTACATCAACAACTTGTGCATTGTCCTTCTCACTTGATCTACATAGAGTTGTCGCGTCAATGGAAACATCACTATTTTGGGTTGATTTCTCAACTTCCTTTGTGTGGAACCGTTGCTCATTGATGATATAGCCCGTATAACTCATGACATGCTTTCCAGGGCCATTAGCAAGCCATTGTAGTCTCTCCAATTCATTATTTGTGTGTGCTTTTACCTGAATCTGTTCAAGTATTCACAACCCAATTAACACTACATTAATTACAATATTAAACTTGATAAACCTCAAACAAAATAAGAGTTGACCTTTTCCTTCAACCATTTTGAAAAGTTGTTAGCTTGCCTTTTCAAAAGTAAACTTTTATTTTTTGGAAGACTAAGACTAAGATTCGATTTCTTTAACTCCTCCATATGAATCCTAATAGAAAAAGAAAGAAACAAGTGATTCACATGGTCAACATTTCCTTTGAATATCTTCATATGTCTAATCATGAAGAGAGTACGTTGACATTATACAACCATAGATGTTGGAAAAGAACCGTATATGATGATGCATCAAAAAGCAAAAGGTGTTCCCCTCTTAAAAAGTACATCCAACGATAAAGAACTGGCCCGCAAAGTCATGCTTCTCGTCCTAAGTGAATTGCTAAGTGAACCATGATATCAAAGAACGAAGGTGGAAAGAACCTCTCAAGCATGCATAAGGTTTCAACCACCTCATCCTCAAGAGATGCCGTTTCTTCTCCATCAACTACTCTTTGACACAATCTATTGAAGAATGTGCAAAGGCGAAGTATTGCATTTCTCGGTCCCGTTGGTAGTAACCCCTTTAAGGCTACAAGCAACAACTGAAGCATTAACACATGGCAATCATGAGCTATGAGACTTGTGACCTTCAAATCGTCCATTGATATGCAATTCCCAATATTTGAACTATACCCATCAGGCACTTTTAAGTCAAATAATTGCTTGCTAAATATTTCTTTCTCATCTTTTGAAAGTGTGTAGGAAGCTAGAGGATGATATGTCCTAGACCCACGATCTTCAGGATGCAATTCGTGCCTTATTTCCAAATGTTGCATATCCTTGCGAGCATTTAAACCATCCTTGGATTTTCCATCGATACCCAATGTAGGCGCGGTCAGAATTGCTAGGTCGAAAGGAGAGACGACTATATGACCCTACAATAGCAATAAGACACGTGGAGGTGGGACCCGCGTGAGAAGAATGGTTGACCATCCCATGAGACAGCGACGCGTGCATGAAAAGCAACCAGCAGTCACCTCCGCGGAAGGGTCTCGGCGGAGGGAGGGCGCGGAAAAGGGCAAGCACCCGCGGGTCAATGCCGCGGACTTCACGCACCGATATCCCCCGCGGAATTCAGGCTAACATCCCCCGGTTCCCCCGATCTCGTGACTATGGGGAAACCCCATTTGGGGGAATGGAAGAGCCGTGGGGGCTTCCGCCCTAGGCCCAGAGGCAGGGTCCTGGGGAAGGAGCCCGCGGAGAAAGAAAACGATCGTTGCAGGTCGCGACCTCGCTACAGCGGGAATTGAGGGGATTTCTTGCGGTTTGGCGGCTTGGAATTGGAGGTAACGCCGCGGGAAGACGAGCCCTCCCGCGGAAAATCGTCCGCGGGAAGGCAAGCTTTCCCAAGGCCAGGAAGTACAGGAAGGACACGTGTCGGGAGCTGATAGGAGCGCCGTCCTGGGCCTGACGTAGGCCCAGGTGCCCTATAAATACCCCTGACATTCCCAATGATGAGAGAGGACCTTTTTCTGGAAAAAGGTGAGTAAGCACTGAATTTGAGGGAGGAGAACATTCTTCCTCAGAGAAACGTGTGACCTCACTTGCCAGAACCTGAAAAAGGTTGAGTACCCCGCGGAAAACGAAGGAGACACGCTGCCTCTGTTCTTCCCATACTTCTTGCTCCTATTCCTCCTCCCCGCGAGACCTTCCCTCACTCCCTTTGACTAGTCATCAACCAATCTCACCTCTCCAGCTCACGGATAGTTACACGTAAGCGACCCCATATGAAACCCTTCACCCACACCCAACAACGTGCCAATAATGCTCTCAACAATATTTTTAATGATATGCATGACATCTAAATTTTGACGTACTGGCAATTCCTACATAGAATAGTAGAGAAACAATCATAAACTACACTAGGACCAATATCTATAATTATAAGATGTAGATTGATCAAAATGTTGGTTGATAACACTTACTTCCCAATATGATAAATCAAACAATATTGACCTCTTTTTCCACATTTGTTTATCTTCATTGTCTAGTTTTCGTTTTTTGCTTCTTTCTTTTCCGTTTCCACCTTTGCCCCAATCATTCTTAAAATCTTTCGGAGCATGCAAAATATTTTTGCCAGTCATGATTCTTGGTTTTTCCCCTTTCCTTCCTTTCAATCGAACCATGATTTTTTCTTCCGAAAGGGGTGAGATGGTGCAAGAAAGCACCTATGGCACATATATATAGTCTTCCTACTGAATTTTAACCATAGAGAATGTGTATTTTCTCCACATATAGGACATGCAAATTTACCGTTCGTCACACACCCGACAATATTTCCATATGCTGGAAAATCATGCATTGTCCTTGTTAAAATTGCCCTCAAATTGAATGTAGAGTTAGTGAGCCTATCTTAAACAGACACTCCTATGGTCCACAAAGTTTTTAGGTCTTCAATAAGAGGTTGTAGATATACATCAATATCATTACTCGGTTGCTTAGGTCTTGGTATCAATAGTGCCAACAAAATATTTTCCCGTTTTATCCACAACCAAGGTGGCAAGTTGTACATAACTAGCATAAACTATACGTTGAACTCAAATTCCGAAATGGATTGAAACCATCCGTAACAAGACCAAGTCTTAGGTTATGTGGGTCTGCTGAGAAAAATGACCACTTATCATCGATTGTTTTCCAAGTGGGGGAATCTACTGCGAGTCGCAACTTGCCATCACTGCTTCTATGAGTAGAGTGCCATGTCAAATCTCTAGCTACTTCCAATGACCTATACATGTTTCGAAACCTTGGAATTATAGGCATATATCTCAAAACTTTGGCAGGAACCCCTTTTCTAATTTTCTTTATGCGCACATCTACCTTCCATCTTGAACGACCACATTTTGGACAGTTCTTTAATTCTGCATTCTCTTTCCTGAATAAGCAACAATCCTTCACACAAGCATGAATTTTCTCATAATCCAATTCAAATGATTTGAGGAACTTTCTAACTTCACGAATAGAGCATAGCATTGCAGCCATGGGGAACATATCGTGAAGTTTGTCCAAAAGCGTAGTGAAACTCCCATCCGTCCATCCATTCTCGGCTTTGATCTTGTACAAAGTTATTATTGCTAACAACTTTGTATATTTTTCACAATCGGAGTACAATGGAATTTATGCATCTTCTAATGCTTTTGCGAAGCTCTCTTCTAGGTTCATAAAGGGGTTCATGATTGTAACAACCCGAACTTTCAAACACCTCTACTTGTCTAATGAACCCAAAGAACAAATTGAAAGATTTACGCCAGTAATTCAAATCAAGAAAGGCTTTTCCCCCACTTTCTTAATAGTTTACATAAATTTGCATATCCACCTTGTTACATCCCCTTTCCAACCCATGACCCTATTGCCTAAGAGAATACCTTCGGCTCTCCTAGCCTCCCCCCCTTTAAAATACCTTGCTTTCCTCCTTTATAAAAGAAATTAGTGAGTCACCTCTCAAAGTTGTCTAAGGTGGACACATGTCCATTAGCTTTTCCCGTTTCATTCTTCTCTTGTTTCATTCTTCTCTTTTGTTTTTACAATGCATGGTTGCCCATGAGATGCTTGTCTCAACAGGTGACACATGGCTCTATTTAATTTCCATTTTTGTTTTTGGTTTCATACTACAACCTTATCCTTTACACACACCCAGCATCATCACCTCACATGCACACACATAACCCACGCAATTGACACTTGTTTTAAGATATTCTATTCCCCAATTCCCATTTGTACCGACCATTTCCTTTATTACAAGTAATTGGATTTAAAGAACCACTAGAAACCCACTTTTTGCATAAATAATCCCAGTATTCAAAGTTCGGGTATTACAATGATGCTCTGTATCTCGTGCATATGATGCACTGTATAAGTTATATGCAACTGTCGTTTCTGCTACTTTAGGATTTTGTGCAGCACTTGCTTCCTCCCCATGATGAAACCAAGTTGGGTATGTATGATCCATTCCATTTACGACTAAGTGTTCATAAACATTTATAACACAATGGTGACTCAAATTCCGACAATGTTAACAAGGACATAAAATCTTTCCTAAATTTCCTGCATTTCGATTAGCCATCTCCACAAACTTCGATGCTGCTTTCATATACTCATCAGTCCATCTACAAATATACAAGCTAAATGTTTTAAGAATGTGTCACTAATTTATCTACAGTATGCTTAAAATGTATTTCTATTACCTATTCAAATGCACCCAATCTTTGTCCATCATCTTAACGACACTAACCTCGTTTCCTGATATCATACAATTGTACATGTAATATATTGACCAAGTAACACAAAGAGCTATATCATTAGTTGCGCATAGTCTCAGAGGTAATGATCAGCTTATAAGTTGTATAAGACATGTAGAGAAGATGGAATATCTAATCTTACAACATGGTAAGTTTACTCCTAGTACTAAGACGTACAATCTACCAAAAGACGATCAATCTAATTCAATAATCCAAACCGCTCTATAACATTTAACTATGCCATAAACATCTAATGAACCAAAGCATGCCTATATAGATTAAAAAATTATCACTTTTGCTTGGAATCTCAAAAGCATGCCTATATAGATTAACAAATAATCACTTTTGCTTGTTATTGGAGGAGCAGTTTCTTGAATATAGGATTTTGAAGTCTTCACTCCTCTTTTCTCTTGTGGGATTTTGCAAACAAAAAAAATAGCGGGACATATAGTTAAGAATAGCAGGAAGTACATGAGAAGTGGTGGAGCTTTTTCACTATAAATGACAAAAAAAATCCTTTCCTAAATAGATTGACTAAGGGCCTATTTAATAAAATTGAAAACTGAAACTGAATGCTGAAAAATTAAGTGCTGAAAGCTGAATGTTAAATTTTTTAAGCTGAAAAGCTGTTTGGTAAATATATTAAGTACTGAATTAAGAAAATGATAAATTAATTTTAGTTCCGATTCTCTCTTAATTTACTAATGGTCACAATGTACTTATAATAATGGTGGAATGGTGATTGTGGTGGTGGTGGTGTGTTGGTGGTGAAGGAGTGGCGGCGGTGGCGGTGTTGTGGTGTTGGCGATAGTGGTGTAATGGTGGTGGTAAAGTGATGGTGATATAACGGTGGCAATGAGTGGTGGTGGTGGTATAATGGTGGCGGTGGCAGTGGCGGTGGAGTAATGGTGTAATGGTGACAATGAGTGGTGTCGGTGGAGTGATAGTTGTGCAATGGTGGCATTGTGGCGGCGGCGGTGGTGACGGTGTGGTAATGGTGGTGGTAGTGTCGTAATTGTGGTGCCGTGGTGGTGGTGGTGGTGGTGGTGAAGTGATGGAGGAGTGGTGGTGGTGGTGGTGGAGTGGTGATGATGGTGGCAGAGCGGTGGTGGCGGTGGTGATGGTGGCGAAGTGGTGGTGGTGGTGATGGTGGCGAAGTGGTGGTGGAGTGGTTGTAGGAGTAGTGGTGGTGGTATGGTGATTAAATGCAAGTACACAAGAATTCAGCCAGAATTAAGTAGCTCAAAGCTACTTGTTTTTTCTCAACTTTTTTAGCCTACATTTTAAGTAGCACTTAATTTGTTAAGTAATGTATAATGTCGTTATCAAACCTACTGAATCACTTATTACTTAATTGATTCAGTTTTAAGTGCTGAATTTAGGTTATCAAACAAGCCCTAAATCGTTTACTTAAACTGTTAGTAAATGGCAATATTTGTAGAAGAATAAAACACACAAAAGGGGTGGTTTTTAGAGCTGTAGTTGCCGCTGTGGCTCTATCGGTCTCAATCTTTTCTGAGGTGAAACCATGCTGTCACAAATACTGGATGCTGCTTCAGCCTTCAAGGTGTAACTTTGGTGATTTCATTTTTCCTACTGTCATTGGGAGTTTGCTGCTGTTTTTAGATCCTATTTCAGTGTGGAGGTGCTAAATGGATTACCTTAGCTCCTACAAAAATCAATTGATGCTACATCTTTGCCATTGGCTACTAAGTTATTGGGGGTTTAACCAACAATTATGATGTATAAGAATACATACAGCATATTGAAGAACATTCTTGGCTTGAGGATTTCATAAAGAAGCAAAAAGGGGACCACAGACAAAAGATCACTTGGAATAAATAAATTAGGGGCCTTTTTTTGGGCAATTCAGTACTCTAATTGAACATGCAGCCATATCACAAAAAAGACAAAACAAAGCAAAGCCCAAATTCCTAAACACAACAAAGCCGATTGAAAAAAAAGAAGTCCGCACTCCCAAACAAACTTTAACTACAGTATAAAGTGTAGTCACATGGGTAAGTGTAAAATATATATAGCATATTGAAGTTATGTTGTATAAGAATACATACAACATATTGAAGAACATTCTCGTCTGTTTCAGATTGGCGAAAACGGGCAGGTGTTTTTTTTTCCCTTCTATTTTTCTTATGATGATTTTGGTGTTAAGCTGTGTTTAGATCATAGCTTTGTGGGAGGATTTATCAAGGTAAAAGAAAAAGTGGAGAAATCCGGACCGTTATCCTTTCGTTCAATCTTTTCCTTTATCTAATCTTTCACTCCCCAAATCACCCATGAAATTTACATCCAAACACAGCGTTAGTGAAGCTTTTTTCAGCTTGTAAACATTATTGACTCAATAATTGGCAACCATTGCAACTGCTTGCCAGAAACCTAGTGCAACTAACAAGCTAGTTACAACCATAGAAAGTATTGGTTCTGATAGAGTAAAACAAAAAGTACAGTAGAGCAGATAAGGCAACTTATATACCAAAGAAACATGTGATAATAATGTAGGAGAGAAAAGCTGATGATGCATCGTTAGCATCTAGTTAGTATAGTAGATGAGGCAGCTTATATAGCAAAGATTTCCATAGCTTTTTGGCGCTTTCACTTCACATTTATTTTCTTTTGCTTATTCGCAAAATTTAGAGTTCACATTTTGCTGCTTCATTTTTCTTTTTGTTAAGGTATAACATTCATGAAAAGTGCAAATATGGATAGACACGCAATTTAATCGATTCATATGACCCAAACTTGAGGTGGACTTAAAGGTGCTGAAAAATGAGCAAGGATCCCTGTCATGTTTGATGGTTTGCCTTTTTTTTTTTTTTTCTTTTCTTCTACACAGCTGCAAATGTCAACATCGCTTTGAATAGACAGTGAACCAGTTTCTGAGTGGCCTATATATATGAAGGACCAGGGGAGTGTGCTGCGCAGCCTCCGGCGCCGCCTTGCCAGCATCAGTCCAACGATCAGAGACGTCCACTGCGTAGAGCTCGTCGAATACTACAAGTGTACCAAAACTTAACCCGATTAAATATCGTTAAGTGCTTCATCGGAATACATATAACTTGAAAAAAAATGAATCCTAATGGATATGAAACACTGGATCAAAACCACTGAATCCATTCTTTTTGAATTATATGTGTTCCGATGAGATACTTAACGATATTTGATCGGGTTGATTTTTGGTACACTTGTAGTATTCGACGAGCTCTACGCAGTGGACGTCTCCGATCGTCGGACCGATGCCGGCAAGGCGGCGCCGGTGGCCGGGCAGCACGCTGCGCAGCACACTCCCCTGGTCCATATATGAATCGTTATGAAATTGCAATTACTTCACAGCTATACCCCGCTTGAAAATGCTTAAGCACAAGGATTTGATTTTATTGTATATCGAAAAGTCATAGGTTCAATAGAAGCAGCATTTTTATATGTTTACTTCAATTTTTTGCATATGTTCAATTGTCGGAGTTCAATTTATAGTAACATTTTCATACACAAGTGAAATGATTTGCTAATTCTGTATTTTTCCGTGCCTGTGGGGAATCTCGTCAACATTAATTTGTGCAGACTTCAAGATCACAATGCATGATTTCAAAGGCAGAGAAGTGAAAATAGACAAGCTATGCACATAAACTTTTGAGTCCTTAATGCTTGTGGCTTCCAATTACTTATTGTGTACTTTTATGGCTACTTTAGATGCATTCATTTTGCAAATTAACTGGCCTCAGTTTTCTTTGGTGATTTGGTGGCCGGATCATAGACAAAAGATCACTTGGAATAAATAAATTAGGGGCTCTTTTTTGAGCTATTCATTACTCTAGTCGAACATGCAACCATATCACAAAAAAGACAAAACAAAACAAAGCCCAAATTCCTAAACACAACAAAGCCAATTGAAAAAAAAAAAGGTCCACACTTCTAAACAAACTTAAACTATAGTATAAAGTTTAATCACGCAGGCAAGTGTAAAATATAAATAATCAAGTCAAACAAGACAAGAAAAAAAAATGAAATCCTAACTTGCATCAGAGTCCAAGAAAAACTTAAACAACAGTACAAAATTCCTTGTACTGAGGCTTAGCATGCAAAGCCCTAGGTAACATGACATTAATCGGATGAAAGGAAACATATAAAACCCCTAATGATCTTCTTGTGTTTTCTAGGCAAAATTGTATTGAATATTAAGCCCTAGTCTGTAAGAATCGAGGAAAATCAAACTGAACCTGTTTAGGACTTCTTTGTTCGCCGACTCTTTGCCTCAATTGGCACAACAGGTTTGCTTCTTTCTGTATACGAATTAGGGATCTAGCATAAAAAGAGAGAAAAAGAGGGAAATCATACAAGAAGAACATTTGATGGAAGAACAACTCACAATTGAAACTCAGAAGAATCAAACTCATGCTAATAGCTGATACGAAGTGAATAGAAAGGAAGACCAGTCTGCAAATCTGTCGATCAACCCATCTGAACCGAACTCACGCTGTAGACCTCACGACGACCTAACGATTGAAATATTGAAAGCGATTGAAATATTTTGAGGAAAATCGAGCGAACTGGCGCCCAAAATTTAGAGAGGGAAAAGGGGAAAATATAGTGGTGCCAAAAATTGGTAGAATGCTATGGTAGAGTTAATGAAGACGCTGTTGTTTTCTTTCCCCTTTTGTTCGTGTCTCTCAATAGCACGAATGTTATTATTGCCTCCTTTACAATAGCATTTTAAAAAGAATTGTATCAATTTATGCTATTAAAAGTGGTGTTTGTTGTAGTGGCGACTGGTTGTTATTTACTTATGCTCACTTCGTGGTTGCTTTTGTGGATGATTTTCAACTTTGGTCTAACCTTTGAGAAGGTGAAGTTTGCTAGGAATCTAGAGACCGGAGAGAATGGGAATTAGATTTAGGGTTTTGTTTTTTCATCTGGTTTGTTAATTACTTTTTATCTATTTTTTATCATTTCTGATGAAGAAGATCTTGCACACATCAATCTCTAGGGTTTTTGTAATCTTAATAGTTGTTACAATGTGACGATTGGATTTATTTCATTTCCGTGGGCAATTTTTAGGAAAGCTAAGTCATGCAATCAGTGGAAGGAGAGAGTGCTTGTACGTTGAAACTTACAGTAAAGTGATTAATCTCAATTCCTCCTCTTCCTTTCACATTGTAGTGATCCTTAGGTTGATATTCTACAAAGTACAAATACTGGTAGTAGGGAAAAATTAGAATACTTGCAATTTTAGGCACACTCTCTTTTTTGCTCTCGCACCAACTCATGGCATGATAGTTGTATACAGTGGTAACAATGTGTACTATGTGAAAGTAGAATGTGATCAACTAAGGGGCTGTTTGATAAAATTGAAAAGTAAGATTGAAAGCTAAAAAATTAAGTACTGAAAACTAAAAAATTATGTAGTGATAGCTTTCACCAAAATTACCTAGCTAGCCTATCATCCATGAAATTTCTGAACCTAATTGGAATCAAATAGCAGCATTGTGTGAAATTAAATGTTGTAGTATTGTAAACCAACATAATATTTCCATTACTTATATGTGTTTAGGCCTGATCTAAACGTGTTACTTTGTGTGATAGCTCCAATTAAAACATCCAACTTGCCATATTTTTTTTTAGACCTCGAAGTTGAAGCGCACTTTTGCAAGCAACTATGGGCTACTGAATTTCAAAGGATGATGGGTTCAAAAATTCAGTCATTCCTTCAATTTCTTGCAATGCAGTGCTATCTTCTCCTCTTGCTTAAATGAAATTGTTTCATTCTTTAAAGATTCTACCCACTATTTTTAATAATTATCTCGACGAGTATGGAGTAGATGAAGTTTTCTTGCTTGAAAAGACATGGCTTGTTGGTTGCAACGAAAATTGGGTCAAAGTTTGAGATTTGGTTGGTTTTTAGGGAGAAGCGTTAAAAGATGGTTAAAACAGATCTTTTTATTCTTGCACAATATTGTTGGTTTTGTTCTTACTTCGTATGGAATATTGTTTTCTGGGATTCAATATCTAAGCCATCCAAAATCCAAATTCATTTCCTTCACATCTTCCCTTTGTCTATTCCCTGGTTTTTAGGGAGAAAGCGTGAGAAGATGAGCTTCTCAAGAAGAGAAATAGTCCTTTCATTTGAGGGAGGAAATGGAACAGGTGACCCTCCCCATGACTCTCAGAAACCATGCATTTGTTTGGATCAGCTTATGCACACACATATGTAGGGAATGACTTCGGTGTCCCCGGTCATTTTGGGGACACCGTAACTTTTGGCATAACAAAACCATTATAAGTATAACCAAATTCATTATAAGTATAACCAAAACCATTATAAGCATAATCAAAACCATAACAAGGCATAATTTGGTTGGTTATACCTTGGTTGATTTTTGGTTATGCCTTGATTGGTTTTTGGTTATGCCTTGGTTATGCCATGTTATGGTTCTATTATACTTGTAATGATTTTTGTTATGCTTGTAAGGGTTTTGTTATGCCAAAAATTACGGTGTCCCCAAAATGACCGGGGACACCATAGCATCATCCACATATGTATGTATGTTTGACCTAGTTTTGTATTTTTAAATTAAACATTGGTTTGATTTTTTCCGATCTATTGGGCATTGATGCCTTTTGATCACAAAGAGGTTACTTTATTCTATTTGTCTATAGATATGCTTCAATTTCCTTTGAATCTCACTTCTCAAGCTCTCAACTAAATCCTCTTGCTCAAAGATTAGTAATCACTCTCTAGAAGGCAACATAAACCAGTTATTGTTTCTCAATTGTATTGCCCTATTTTGTCAGTTGTTTTAGTTTTTCTCCCGCTAAATGGATGGACTTGTATATAGTAAGGATTTTCTTTGATTTTTCTTTGATTTATTTTTGTAGCACATTGGTTTCAAACTAAACTGTTGGTTAACTTGGTTTGAATTACTGCATCCAAAAGAATAGTTTTTCTACCACTCTTACATTATCTTTACTTTTTTGCCGTGTGGGGCACGGGAAGAAAAGTACACCTGCTCCAGTCTCCTCACATCACATCTCTCACTCTCTACTTCTTGTTTCGAACTATTCACTTGCGACTCTTTCTCTCACCGTGTTTCATTCCTCTTCAATTGTAGCAGTCCTCATTTGACACAACTAGTTTTGTTTTAATGCGATTGCTTCATTTATTTTCCATAGCTCATTTCCTTCCCTTTGAATCAAAAGAGATGGATTCATATCTTAAGGTATTTGAGCTTTTTCCCATGTCGTCTTTCCACATCTAATTTATTCCATTACACAAGTCCACGATATTATTGGTCTAAACTGCAGAAGCTAACAAACCCAAATGGGTCCTCTTGAGGATTTTTTTGTAAGTGCTGATAAGTGGTAATTTGAATATGTAGTGGATTGTAATCCTCCCTTGTAAATCATAATAATTGTTCTTTTTTGAGTTTTCCCCTGGAGATGTGGGTAAGAAGGAATGGACATGGTGATTTGAAAAACTAAACTTTAGGCTCTCAGTTTATGGCATGAATTATGGTATTTGTGGCATTAATAAGGTTGCATTTCGTTTCGGTTGGTGAAGGAAGGGACACTTTGATATCTGATATTGCGAAGACAAGCATAAAAGAACTTACGGAAGAAGAGATGTTGAGTGAACAAGAGTAGAACAAGCAGAGTAGTGTTGATATCCAAACCGAAGAATTTGACTCAACAAAAGGAGGCTATATGAAAAAGGTCCACAAGGTAAGAAGTAAAAGTAGCATAAGTGCTTGTGATATACATGGTGAGTTGGATACTGCCGGAAACTTCAGGTCTGAAAACTTTTTTCATCAAGATTCAGACGAGGAAAAAAATCTTGATGTGAAATGATTTGAATATTGACATTGAGTTTGAGCTGGTTCATTCTGTATTTAAGAGAAATCTAATTGACACAATTAAGGTTTGGTGGCTTAGAGGCTAACAGTCGGGAAGAATATAACAAATTTGAGAAAATCAATCGCTCCGACGAATTATGAATGCACTTAAGACGCTAAGTTCAAATAAAGAGAGAATTTTGAAAATCTTAAAGATCCAAACTCACTGTTGGTGAAACAGATTAAAGACTTGGAGGATCTCAAGCAGAGGAAGACCGAAATTCCCATTCTTTAGCAAAATACAACTTGATAGATCGGAAGCTAAAAGTCTCAAAATTATCTGAGCCTTTTGTAAGCAGGCAGCACAAATTCTTCAGGAGAAAGAGCAAGTGCCGGAAAAATTATTGTTGGAGGGTCATGGAAATTTTGTCTTTTTGAAGCCTAGACCAGCAAATGTCGTATTACTCAACCTAAAGTGAAGCATTCATCAGTGCAATCTTCTCATCACAACGTGCACACTGAAAGAATTGCTTCGCATTTTTCTTTTACTAAAATCAAAAGAAAGTTAAAGCATGCTATGAGATATATAGGTGACTAGCGGAGTCCTTCCAAATGTTTTTACCAGTAGAGTTTTTTACAAGCATCAAAAGTCGGGAATTAGTGGGAAAGACGGAGGGAAAAAGTTGGATGGAATTCTCCAAATAAAAACCATTTCTGTATTGAAAGATTTGCCAAACTCACATTTGGCATCAAGAACAAAGAGTTGAGTTGCAAGCTAGATGACATTGAAGCAAATATGGGAGGCAGAGATGTGCAATATTCCAAGCTCAAGGTTTATAACAATTTGTACATACCTTGAGGATATTCTAAGAAGCACATGGAGAGACATTTTATTCACTGAACAACTGCTATTGCAAATGGCCCTAGAGACTGAATGAAGTGCTAGATATTATTGAATATGGCTCTATCTCCTGAAAAAGTTTTTTTTTTTTTATAAATGGTGTACTCCATTGGTGTCATCTATTTTTCAGATATGTGAGGTGTAGAATCTCTCTCTCTCTCTCTCTCTCTCTCTCTCTCTCTCAACCAACCTCCAATCCTAAAAGGGTGTTTACACTAGTGATTAACTTATGTAGAATAATTTTTTGGTTCAAACTTGTTCAATTTTTTTTCGTATTTGTTAGTTTTACGCAAACTTTTATGTGATATGAGTGAGTAAGGATGATAGGAATAGGAAAAGTAAAAAATAACTTTTTCACAAGTATTTTGAGAAATATCCAAAGAAAGCTCAAGAAGTTAATTTTTGGATTTTTTCTTGAATATTTCTCATAATTTTTTACTTTTCTGATTCCTTTTGTCCTTACTCACCCATATTTTTCAAAAATTTGGAATGAAACTAACAAATGAAAAAAAATTGAATAAGGACAAAACAAATTTTTTTTTGCATAAGTAATTTGTTTTTGCTACAGTCTGTTGAAGGAATGAAACTTGTATTTGTTGAGTTGGATTAGGCAACCAACGATCCTGAAGGCAAATTGAAGTCGAGAATCATATACTCCTGATGGAGGTAGTTTGTTCCAGGAAAGGTGGGTTTTGCGCGAGAGCTAGATTTCTTATGTTCGATTTCTGTTTGATCCTGATAATAAATTAAAAATAGCATGGAGAAGAATTCCAGGGATTTCAGCTCCGTCATTTTTGTGATCTCTTATTCTTTGCCGTCTGATGGTTTCTAGGGTGGTCCATCCTTTAGCTGCAAAATATTGCTCGTATGTGCAGAGTTATATCTGAAAGCAGCATTCTAGTTTGGATTTGTAATTGTATTGCTGTCTTAGGTTGTGCTTGGGAGTCAAAAAGCAAGTTACTTCATACTCGTTCATATGTACCCAAGCGGCGACGCTACCTGTTTTTTTTTGGATACGATAGATGATGCAAGTTTGCAACCCTAAAAAGCAAGGGCACGGATGCGAACACAGACATTGATACATGATGTGATAATTTCTAAATTAATGGGATATCAACATGACAAAGGACAAGGAATGAATGAAAATAAAATTTTTAATCTATTGTGATCAGTACAATCTGCAAACAACCAAACTATTGAAATTGAACAAACTAACACTTTACATAGAGCGCTGTTAACCACATAGACATTTGTGCACAAATTGTGTTGTGGGGCCCACACGGGTCCATGCAAACGGTCTGAGTTGTTAAGTACATGTAAAATATTTTTTCAAGGCTCCCTTCAAAAATCAGCTCAATCTGATACCTATAGATGCTTGTGCTCAATCCAATCATCTTTAATTTTCATTCACATTTTCGAATAATGAAACGTTAGATGATTGGATCAAGCATCTATAGGTATCAGATTGAGCTAATTTTTAGCGATGACCTTTGAAAAAAATATTTTATATTTAATGAACGGTTCGGATCATTTATGTAGAACCCGTGGAGGGCCCCACAATAAAATCTGTATGCAATTTGTCATTGTGGACAGACTGACTGCCTACATAATAAGGAGATGATCCACCCAAAAACAAACCGGCCATGAGACACAAGTGACAAGTTTGTTATAAATTTTAAGGGTAGTGAATTTCACACTCCTCTTTTTATAACCACACTCTTTTCTTTGTCTTCTTGTGATGTGTATTTACAATATTGGCATTCAAAGTGTGAAAGAGTATACATGCGAAAGGTTAATTTTGTCAATTCACATCGTAAGAGGATAAAAAAGAGAGTGTATTTATAGAAGAAGGGGCGTGTAAATCAATTACCTCAAATTCTCCCATGCACATGGGCAGGATTCTATCCCTGTGAGTGAGCCCCATCCCCTCCCAATTACCTTAGGATAGTTTAGATTAGGATTAACGAATGGCAAAAAAAAAAAAAAAGGAAGTGTTTTACGTAAAAAAAAAAAAAAAGGAATTGTTTTACTAGGAAGTGGCAAGCTGTGACCCATACGGGTGTCCCATGTGTGGACATGCACAAATTTTTTTTAATAAAATGAATGGTTCCGATCATCGAAATGAATTTCGAAAGTGCTCATGTTGGACACTGGGAGGATTTGCCTCCAACACTTGTACTCCCTCCATCCCAAATTACTTGCCCAATGAGTGAGAGAGAGGGGGGTTGGGGGGGGCCTCCAACACTTGTACTCCCTCCATCCCAAATTACTTGCCCAATGAGTGAGAAGGGGGGGGGGGGGGGGGGGGGGGGGGGGGGGGGGGGGGGGGCGCAGGGCTTGTTTGTGTGTGAGAGTGGGCGAGCAAAAATGAGTATTGTGATCTCCCAACACTTCTCTCATATGCATTGCAGCCAGCAGTAGTCCATTTGGTTGTCAAACAAGGATTTATTTTACAGGCGTGACTACAAAGTGTATAATATAAGAAAGAGTTTTTTGAATTAGTAATTGTTATTTGTACCTAAATGGTTTTCTTTTATAGGCAACAAGATTTTATTAGAACTCGACAAAAGATATATCGAGGTGGCCAAACTCGATCTATATATACTCAAGGGAGAAGCTTGAAACATAAAGAAAGTGAAAAGAAAAGGGAAAAGGAAAAAGATACATCCAAGGTTTGTACCTAAATGGTTGATTGATGAATCAGGCCCTACTCTGCCAAGGTTTTTATTTTTGAAGTAATTATTTCTCGTTTTACGATATTGATTACAATACATCACTTTTAATTTAAAAAATTAGTACTCATTTGAATTCCTTTAGCGAAACAGGGCACTAGCAATTGTCTGATGTCATATATATATATATATATATATATATATATATATATATATGAGTTAGGTTCCGGTGAGGGATCCCTCATTTTTTTAAAATGAGGGACTCTCATTCCCGATTGAATTTCGATGATCCGAGCCGCTCAAAGTGATCAGAACGTGATTTTAAGGGTCCCTATGGGAAATCAGCAAAAAAAATGACCGGAAAGGGCTTCATCCGAGCAGTTTTCATTGAACGGTTCAAAAAAAATTGCTCAGATGAAGCCCTTCCCGGTCATTTTTTTTGCTGATTTCTAGCGGGTACCCTTAAAATCACGTTCTGCACACATTGAACGGCTCGGATTTTCAAAATTTGATTGGGAAATGAAAATCCCTCATTTTTTTTAAAATGAGGGATCCCTTACTTGAAAATTCCTCTATATATATATATATATATATATATACAGGAAATTGAAGGAAATTGAATTCTATACTTCCTTTTTTGACATCTATACTCCCTTTTTTAGATTTTAGTGTTAAAAGTATATGTAATTTTTGTGCTAGAAGACAAAAAAAGAGTATAGATGTCAAAAAAAGGGGTGTAGAATTCAATTTCCTTCGGATATTGGATTAGCCAAATGGTTGTCAAGGAATTATTAAATGTGTTTGACAACTGTTTGGGTTTGAAACGTTTTTAATTTATTACGCAAACAACAATACCAATATGATCACGATAGCTTTCTCCATCTTGTTATCCCAAACAACAACACTACCAACTCGTTTAACTTTTCTCCAAAGCTCTATAAACAATAAATTGAAAGATTAGATCAAACACTCTCATACTGTGTTGATTTTTGGCGGGATGAATAAAACACTATTTGAAATGTAATCTATGGTTTGGATCATTTTTGTGGGTGTCAAAGTGGGCCTCACACACCCATCACTGTGGATCTGTGTGCATTGAATCTTCCAAAAACAGTAACGATGAATTTGGACAAAATTAATTATTCTTAAAAACTTCTTGTCAAAATTTTGGAAAAAATTTAGTATAAACTTTTTGTCAAAATTTTAAGTTTTGTAACTTGCCCAGACAAAAGGAATTAGAGAACTATAAACACATGCACCGAAGTTTGAGAAAAGTTTAAGATGAGGTGATTCTAAAGGCACATGTTCCGAACTTTTTTCATCTTTAGTTATTTTCTTTTGTTTGAGGTCATAATTTTTTATTTTTTAGATTTAGCTTGACAAGATGAATGATTACTTGAATACATCGAATGCAAATCTAACGAAAATTTCAGATAGCATAATACCGAAGACAATGATTTCAAACTCGGCCAAATAAGTAAATTAAATAGCCCAAGAAAAAGGATATCCAAGTCGAGAGAGATGAGTAGATGTACAGAAGGTTTGGGCATGGGATTTCATTTATTCAATGTGATTTATAGATAACAGAAGGACCTACAATGGGCACCATCTTTTGGCTCCTAATCTCTAGATGGAGATAAATGCAGTTAGTGATGTTGTGGCGGCGGCGGCAACAGTATATTGCTCTTGGTAGAAGGCCCAGATGGGCGTAGTATGACCCCTTTAGGCAACATCCCAAAATGTAGTGAGCGTTGTTGCCCTGGTGGTGGCGGGCTATAGGAATACCTCCAAGATGGCCCAGATGGAGGTACGAACCCTTTAGGCAACATCCCAAAATGCAGCAAGCGTTGTCGTGTTGGTGGTGGCGGGCTATAGATATACCTCCAAGACGGTCCAGATGGAGGTACGAAAGCTTTAAGCAACATCCCAAATCGAACCCTTTCAAGCATTCGGGCCTCGGCCGGGCCAGCGACCAAAGCCACAGCTAGAACGAACCCAAGAGCCATTGCCACAAGCTTCGAGCAGACCTCCATTGTATGCTTCCCTTTGGTATACATATTTTGATTATATACTTGAAAATAAAGCAAAGGCTAAGCTTCAGTGCCTCTTTTATACACATCATTGGCGTGCGGACTTACGGTTTTGTCCTTGTGGAATGAATGCCTTAGTTGATTGGTCATTTTTAATATATGTTGGTAATTAAGTATAGGAATATATTGAATTTGGGCATTTAAGAGGATATCCTTTTTGGGAAATATTAATGTAATTATTCCCAAAATCTGTACCATTATTTCTTGTGATGTTTAATATTTTTATTTTCCCTTTGAAGGGAAAAAGGTATATATTGGGTCATGTAGGCAGAGAAATATTACGACAAGTTAGTGTATTTGGGTGGTGGGTAGAATATGTAGTGCTACTGTGACAAAATGTTTGGTACTATGTTTTTTTTTTTTTTTCCCCCATAGAATTTTTCTTTAGAGCAATGTAGATATTATTCGATTACTTTGTGAAATATTCGTTTTCAAAATTTAATTTGAACAGATATTGAATTAAGTCATTTTCTTTTTCTGTTATACTACTATCTTTTAGCTAGAGAAACATAAAAATTGAAGAAAAATTATATTAGATTGGCTTTGTTAGAAGACATGATAGATTAAGGAATGTAATAAATGACTATACAATCTTATAGTTATTGATGGTATTATAGGAATATGGTGAATATTAAGACTGATTGTAAAGTTAGCAATTAGGGTAGGAGGTATGAGAAATTATGGAATGTAATCAAATGCCCCCATAAAAGTTGAAGAAAAATATTACGATATTGATTATATATATATAGAAGATATGAGAGATTAAGGAATGTAATCAAATGACTAGAATCTAGTAGTTATTGAGGGTATTATAGGAATATATTGTGAATCTCAAGACTGATCGGAAAGTTAATTACAATTAGGGGTGGATGTATTTGTAAACTTCCTCTCAATTAAGGAGCTAGTCTCAAATCCAATGCCCCTATTTTTCCCCCCCTATCTTTTTACTACATGAAATATATTTTCAACTTTCAAGACATCATTTTGTATGACATAAAATATTTTATGTAGTTTCTACAAATAGTAGAAAATTATATAGTCACTCACCATGTATCGCGCAAGCACACTGCACATAAACTTAAATAATTTAAGAAAAAAAATTCTATTGAACGTTCCGTTAAATTCCTATCTGTGATTTTATAGCAATCGACCGTTCTGACCCTAAAGGCTACAAATCTATATACACTGTGTGCTTGCTTCTCGAGACACAGGAAAGAAATTACTGTCAATTGGGGGATGGTGATGTGCAGTGGTGTACGCAGCAAAGTGTTCTGCACCTCTGAGCGATCTCATTTTGACAATTAACGGCTCTCGATTATTGGTTGTCGACATAAGATCCAAACCGTTGGATGCACGATCCGACAACTTGAAGGTGTGCACCTCACAACACTGCACCCCGAAGTTGAATTACTGCCCACCATATCCGTTGTATGGTGGCTGTACAAAGGCAAAAATGCTTGAAGATATGAGGCTAAACTGTAGTTAAATTTGGAATTCCCTCAAGTATATATATATTTTTCCATTTGGACATGCATGCATCTATATAATATCTATATCTATATATCTATATAATATGACAGGGAAGTTTTCAAATCCCCTATTTTTTCTCCTATATTTTGGACCCTAAGATCGGTAGACATTTTTTCAACGGCTAAGATCTATGGGTAGGAGGGCTAACAATATATTTGGAAAGGATGGAAGAATGAAGGATGAAAGGAAACCTTCCTTAATTTCGAACAAATTAACTAATAATGCATTTCTTTTAAGAAAATGATATTGGCACTCCAAAAATTGATGCAAGCACTCCAAAATCAGTGTAACTCCAAAGCCACTTTCCTTTGTTTTTTGGAGTGCCTGGATCAATTTTTGGAGTGCCAATATCATTTCCCTTCTTTTATTGACTAATCCTAACTCTCTTTTATTGACTAATAATATTTCGGAAATCTAATGTTATGCCGATTCAATCATGCATTTTTAGCCGAAATTAGTGGAAAATTATGCCAGTTCAATCATTCCTTTTCAGCAGAAATTAGTGGCTAACTATGGTACTCTATAATCAAGCCAAAATTGAATACACGTTTGGTAATCTATAATCAGCCAAAATTATCTCCAAAATTTGTAGGGCTGTCCAAGAAATTAAAACCGAGGACCGTGAAACTGGTCCAAACCGAACCTATCCGTGCCTTTTGAATTTTGTTCGTGTATTTTTGACCCTAGAATTAGAGGTATATTTGGAAAGGGTAATGTGAGATTTTTGGTGATTGGTTCCCTGTGATTTCGAGAAATAATATTACCACATTTACCAAATCGACGAAATTAAAGGAAACGTGCAATTTTGAACTAAGATTGAAATTGAGATCTTGGGTGATTGGTGGGAAAGATTGTTACCACAATTACGAAAGTTTTGGAAACGTTCTTTAGAAGGTCCACGTTCTTTGTAATTTCATTTCCATCCATTTGAATCTTGCACTTTCAATTTTTTTTCAGTTATCATGCAAGGAATTCAAACATTGAAATTTTTTTTCAGTTTTCAAGCATGTCACGATTATTTTTTTTAACACCTTTTACTCATATAGGGTTTCTTTTGTCAAAAATTGGGAGATTCTTGAACGATTTTTTTCAGACCTCATGCAAGGGATTCAAACATGGATTTTTTTTTAGTTCTCATGCAAGTTCGATTTTTTTCTTGAACGATTTTTACTCATTTTGGGTTTCTTTTGCCGAAAATTGGGAGTTTCTCGAGTGATTTTTTTCAAGACTCATACAAGGGATTCAAATATCGAAGGAGTTCGATTTTTTTCTTGAATGATTTTTATTCATATTGAGTTTCTTTTACAAATGAAAAAAAAAAAAGGAATGGAAATATGAACCTATAAAATCTGCCTGTTAAATATCGGAATAAACGGAGCAAACCATGTTGATAAAAAATGGATGGTTACGTGAGTATATCATTTAAAAATGTATGGTTTAAACATGAATATATAAGTATATCATTTAAACCCTTCAAATCAAACTGGTAAATCAAAAAATTTTAATTTCAAACTAATTCTGTTTCCTTATTTTCCATAGGACTTTATTTTGAAATCCCACCAGATCCCAAATCCTTCAATCACTATCACTAACCAGTTTCATTCCCTAATCATAATAGGAGTCTTAATCTAAATCCCAGTTTGTTCGATTAAATGTTCTAAAAAAATCGTGCTTATCTAGGTTTGCAAAAGACGAAAATGCACAAAAGTCAGTAGCATGGAACCGCACACATGAATTTTTCGCTCCCACAGGCATTAATAATTTCAAATGCCAAGAGAATTCGAATAAACCAATTTGCATTTCGGGCCAATGTAAGATTTTCCCCTACATGATTTCATGGTTAATATTTTGGCATGCATCATTATATAACTACACTTGAAATTTTATCGTAGGTAAACTATTATCGCGTTATTGGCCGCATTGAAAAAATATATGTTGAACACCTATGGATTGATTTATGCAATACATGCTATAACCAAGTTGATAAGCAGTACGGTTGGTTTGTGTGTAAACATTGCGGCCGAGAAGATGTGCAGACTGTAACCAGGTAATCAATCCATGCATCTATAATGAGTAATACAACTTATATGTAACACATAAAATGGTTGAAATTTGCATTTTTTGTAGGTATAATGCAAAGATGGTCGTGTAAGACTCCACTAGCTCAATGGAACTTTTGGCGAAGGATACGAAGGCAGAATTCATCTAACAATGTGTCCCTTCATAGCTGAACAAATAAATGTTAAAGGTAAATACTAAAAAACTATATATATATATATAAATTACATTGTGTATAGAATTAAAATAATATATTAATACCTTTATTTGTGATGTTCTGCTAGGATAATGGGGTGCAAATGCTCAAAGACTATATTTCTCAATTTTATGATGTCCAACGTGTTTATTATTCCTGCTCCAAAATTTGGATGTGTTGACCATTGTGCTCCTGTGGTGACTTTTGTATTAAAAGTTGATTAGTCAGAAGAGTGTTGGCACATTTTCAAAGGTAATAAAACGATTTAAATTATTGTAGGGGTGATAATTTGTCATTTTGATTTAATTGCCAGTTCATATTTATTTGCGATGAATTTAATAATTCTTAATCTTATTTATGTAGGAAAGTCGAGAACTGGCAAAGAGACATTGGATTCGTCGTGATAAGAGCTTTGTTAAGACGTTGAAAATTCCATAATGACATTTTATTTGTTAGGTTAAGTTTTACAAGAATATATTTGGTTTGACGTAGTTAATTTTTATTACATGTGTTGGGTGATTTATAGATTTTGAAAATTTGTGTAAAACTTGAATATTATTTGCACCTCGAATTGTCCTACACATATACCAAAGTTTAATTTGTTCCTACCCATTTTTTTCCTCATGTCCTCCTTTTTCTCATTGTTTGACAAGTATCTTTAGTTGTATTCAAAATATGTTGCGCCGTGCCTTCAGGCACGGGCATTCACTAGTTCTATAATATGGGAGGGTGGTTTATATTTTCCACCGTTGAATTGATACATATTTTTCACCGTTGGATTGGAAATACAATTCTGACCGAATATATGAGTCTTAATATGGAAACAATATATGACTCTTAATATGGAAACAATATTTTCCACCATTGGATGGAAAACAATATATGACTCTTATGGTAGATAGATTTACCTATTTCTATCTTCGAATTTCCTTTCTATCTTCGAATATATGCCTCCCAATTTAATTAATGTTTTTGCTGTTTCACGTACGCTGGCTTTGCTGCTTTGTTTTTTAACCAAAATCAATCTCTCTCTCTCTCTCTCTCTCTCTCTCTCTCTCTCTCTCTCTCTCTCTCATTTATAGTGGGTATTTTTATTTGTATTGGGTGCTCTCCTCACTTCAATTTAAACCTTTAATTGCTTCCAAACATCTACGGTCATCCACTTGAAGAATACCGCGACGACTTGCCGACATGTATAACGTGACTATTTTGGGCCAGGTAAGATGTTCTATTAATTTTGTAATGAAACATACTGCTTTCATATCATTTTTTGATATCACAGTTCTATTACTCAACAGGTGGACAATGATTTGAGAAACACGGTAAATAAGTTTTCTTTTACTATTTTAAATTAAGCACAACACATTTTTATAACAACTGACATTTTGAACTATGCATACTTCTTATGCATAAATCCGACTTGTCCCTTGCTAGACGCATGCCAAGTCCTCCGTTTGAATGCATACAAAGACGTAGAGACTCAACTAAAAAACCTAAAAAAGCTAAAAAATCTAACTTTGCCAAATAATTGAATTTTATTCATAGATAAAAGTTAAAATTTCAGAATATTTGTGTAGCCTAGAAAGACTCTTACTTAATCTGGAATGATATTCAGATTTGATGATGTTGCACTGGTTGAGCTAACTTGAAAAAGTTTAATCTTACAAGGGTTGAATTACTTCTTTTGAGAAACCGAATCCCCAAGACTCAGTAATGACGCGTACAGATTAGATAACAATAGTTATAAAACTCTATAAAGCGGAATTAGGGTTCTACCTCAACTCCTTGCAATACGAACGCTGGTTGAATTTATTATAACACGTCTTGCTATAAACCACGAATACTGCTCGACATACCTTACGATCTTCTATCGTATTCCCCACACGTCTAGATCACGTACTGAGTGTGAACTCTTTCGTGATCTGTTTGCTCTCTCGAAGCCTGCTTCTATTTACTGAATAATAGAAAAACATCTAATTTGACCTAGAGAGCATAAGGTGTATATATTGGGTTACGATAAGGACCTAAGGAGTAATAAGTCTGGACTCCCAGTATAAATAAGAAAACCTAATCACACCAGGATTTTATTTCTTATTTCACTAATTATAATTCACCCCACTACAGAATTATAATTGCACTCCCGTCCTTATCTCAATTATATTACGAGCTCTATGATATTAAATACTTATTAATCTCCACACGTTAAGATTACAGATACCCGTTGATTAAAATAAATTACTAACAATCTCCCACTTAATCAACATCTTAACTTGAGACTATCCGTTTAACTTATTCGATATGTCGGCTACAAATATCCATCTGCAGGGTTTGACATAATCGAAACTTATAAGCTTACTCAAGGGGTATCATCAATCCCTATCGGGATGTGGATTCCATTAATAATTAATAGTTGTCATATATATAATATTGTGACCCAACTCACCGAGACTATTGACCGTATAAAGATCTCACTCTTTAATGAATCAAAGTCAACAACATTAAATATACACCGCTAATAATTATTTTTGGATTAAGAGCATAAGCATTCATAATAATCATGAGGTTCCAATTGTCTTATAAAGTTAGTATAAAGACAATTACCTCAACGCGGTCCCGTTCAATACACACAAAGTATATTAGCACAATGAGTTGGAATTAATACTATTCCCTGTAGTCAAGACAAACCTACTAAAATATTGTGCTATAGTCTTACCGATGGTGTGTTAAATTCCATCAAAGACTGTGAACCATAACTTATATTCCACAAGAACCGATGATCCAATCTTCTGTGTGTAAGCTGTACTCTACACATTGGATGTAGAATAAAAGACACATATGCACAACATACAAAAATATCATGCAAAAATTGCCCATAAAAAATTCTCATCAAAAAATGGATAAATCTGATTAATAATTAAATATTAATATATCATATAAAAAATATAATTTTTACATAATCTCCTAACAAACTCCCACTAAGATTCAAAACCATATTGGCATGCATCTCACTCCCATTCCCTCTACGTGACTACCAAAAGTCTTTAACGGTAAGCTCTTCGTAAAAGGATCTACCAAGTTGTTCACTGATGCAATCTTGGTCACAGCAACATCACCTCTTTGTACGATCTCTCGAATCAGATGATACTTACGCTCGATGTGTTTGCCCTTCTTATGAGTCCTTGGCTCCTTCGAATTAGCAACCACACCACTATTATCACAGTAGAGTGTAATGGCTGATTGCATTGAAGGGACCATTTCCAGATCCAACAAAAAGTTTCTGAGCCAAACAGCTTCCTTGGCTGCTTCAGAAGCGGCCACATACTCTGCCTCCATGGTAGAATCAGCAATGCAAGATTGTTTGATAATCCTCCAACTTATGGCTTCACCTCCCAAGGTAAATACATATCTCGAGGTAAACTTTCTGAAATTCCTATTTGACATAAAGTCTGAGTCTGTGTACCCATGAGGTACCAGACTATCTAACTGGAATACCAACATATGATCTCTAGTTCTTTTCAGATACTTGAGTATATATTTCACTGCAGTCTAATGTTCTTGCCCTGGATTAGACTGAAATCTACTAACCATGCCAACGGCAAAACAAATATCAGGTCTAGTACACAACATAGCATACGTAAGGCTTCCTACTACCGAGGCATAAGGAACTGCCTTTATCTTCTCCATCTCCTCAGGTGTTTTAGGACACTGATCCTTGGATAGGTTGATTCCATGTCTAAAAGGGAGGAACCCTTTCTTGGAATCTTGAATACTAAAATGGGCAAGAATGACATCGATATAAGTAGCTTGTGATGAGTCTAACATCCTATTCTTGCGATCTCGTATAAGTTTAATCCCTAGGATGTGATCGGCTTCTCTCATGTCCTTCATTTCGAATTGGCTGGATAACCACACTTTCACTGAAGACAACACTCTCACATCGTTTTCGATGAGCAGGATATCATCGACATATAGTACTAGAAACACCACAACTTTTCCATTGCGCTTCTTGTACACACATGACTCATCCGGACATTGATCAAAATCAAAAGACTTGATTGCTTGATCAAAACGGATGTTCCAAGATCTAGATGCCTGCTTAAGCCCATAAATAGACTTCTTGAGCTTGCACAACATGTGCTCTTGACCTTTTGCTATGAATCCATCTGGTTGCACCATATAGATACACTCATCTAGATTTCCATTAAGGAATGCGGTCTTGACATCCATTTGCCAAATTTCATACTCGAGATGAGCCGCAATGGATAAGAGAATCCGGATGGACTTAGCATGGCTAATGCGAAAAAGTTTTCTCATAATCGATCCCTTCTTTTTGAGTATACCCTTTCACAACAAGCCTAGCTTTAAAGGTATGCACCTTCTCGTCAGCCCCTTTCTTCTTCTTGTAGATCCACTTGCATCTAATGGGTTTAATCCCTTCAGGTGGTTCTATAAGATCCCAGACCTGATTAGAGTACATAGACTCCGTCTCTGATTTCATAACCTTTTGCCAAAGTTTCACACCTTTATCTTGAAGTGCCTAAGTGTAGTTACAGGGTTCGGTATGTTGATCATCAGGAATCATTTCAAAAGACTCTCCCAACAACATATACCGACTGGGTGGAACAATAACCCTCCCACTACGACGAGGTACCGGTGTGTCAATAGGTGCCTCTGTAGATGTCTCTTATGGCGTTTCTTCCTGCACTATTGGTGGTAAAGAAGTTTGTGCTGGTCTCTCTCCTCTCAATTCCTATAGAACAATTTTACTTCTGGGTTTGTGGTCTATCACATTGTCCTCTTCTAAGAACCGGGCATTAGTACTAACAATGACCTTCATATCTGTAGGACTATAAAATAGTCCACATTTCGTTCCTCTAGGGTACCCCACAAACAAGCAAACTTCTGTCATCGATTCCAATTTATTTGCATTCCGATTCAGCACATGTGATGGACTACCCTAAATCCGAACATGCTGCAGACTAGGTTTACGCCCAGTCCATAGTTCATTGGCTGTAGATGGTACTGACTTAGATGGTACCAAGTTAAGAATATACACTGTTGTTTCTAGTGCATGTCCCCAAATCAAAATTGGTAAATCTGAATAACTTATCATTGATCTTACCATATCCATAAGAGTCCTATTCTTTCTCTCTGTTACACCATTTTGTTGTGGCATACTTGGAGCTGACAACTGGGAAGTAATCCCTTCAGCTGACAAGTAGTCCCTAAACTCTGACAAGAGGTATTTGCCACCATGATCAGATCGTAGTGTCTTGAGACATTTACCCAGACGCTTTTCCGTTTCCGCCCTATACTCCCTGAATTTCTCAAAGCATTCGGACTTACGGCGCATCAAATAAATGCATCCATACCTTGAGTAATCGTCAATGAAAGTGACAAAGTACTCAAGACCACCTCTAGCTTGGACATTCATAGGCCCACATAAATCAGAGTGAATCAATTCTAACGGCTCTTTGGCTCTATATCCTTTTGTTGAAAAATACATTTTTGTCATCTTACCTTCCAAACAGGATTCACTGACTGGAAGTTCTCTAACTTCTAATGAACCTAAAGGTCCATCTCTAATCAGTCTAAAAATCTTATTCAGATTAATATAACCAAGGCATAAGTGCCAAAGATACGTTTGGTTCAATTTAGAGGTCTCTTTTCTCTTACATGGTAAATTATTAGTGTTATTAGATTCATGCAGTTGCACCGTAGGAAATATAAGATTAATAATGTAGAGATCATCCACCAATGAATCAGAACAGATAAAATGTTTATTTAACTTAATAACCACAGAGTTACTAAAATAAACCAAATATCTATTCTTAATTAACTTATAAACTGAAAGCAAGTTTCTTCTAATAGTATGAATATAAAGACAATCTCTTAAAATTAAACTCCTATTACTACTAAAATTTAAAAGAACATTTCTTACTGCAACTGCTGCCACTCTCGTAGCATTTTTCATATGTAGATAAATCTCTCCATAACTGAGTCTTTTGGTTTCCTAGAACCCCTGAAATGAATTGCTAACGTGATTAGTGGCTCCCGTATCTACACGCCAGGTATTGGTAGATAGCACCGCTAAACATGATTTAACAACTAGTGAAAAAATATTGGCAACCCAACACACCGTGAAGAGCATGCCTCGATGGGAAGGTCGTCTACTCTTCATCATTTGTGTAGATAAGCATAACCTTTTAATTTTACTATCTAGACACTAGATCATGCCAAACAAAAATTAAATAGTCAATATTCCTTCGGTCCTATAAATAATAATAGTGACTCATATGGTGAGGATATTATTATTTACAGCTAAGTGTATACCATTACCTAGTCCCATGACCTATTGTTCCGTTATGAATTACTTCAGATGGAGAAGTAATTCACACAACAATTATCATAGACTTATTCTTTTAGGAAATTTGTATCGATGAGGCCATAATTAATTTTGCCCGATGGGGGGGAAGGTTCTAAAACCATCACACAAAATTAATTACATCATCTACATACTAGTAATGAAGATCTTGAGATTTATATAAATAAACTCCCTCTCCCACTTTGTTATTTAAAAAATTTGTGAGAGTTATCAAATTTTTGAGTTTGCAAAAAAATGCGATCTAGGTCAAAAGCCAAATATTACCATGTTGTCCAATATGGTAAAACTATCACATATGCAAATACTCATAGAAACATGCATAACATAAATAAGGAAACATAATAAAATATGCATCCCAACTATTATGGTCAATATCCTTGTTTTCAAAAACAGCCAAGATTGCAGCCATGTTTTGCCCACCAAGTCAGAGGTTAATACAGGGACAGGGGGTCGAAGGGGGTTGACCCTTATGCCTCCCATATCACATAATCTGGATAAAAAATACTGCATGACTTGTAATCTTACAACAGTTCTACATATCAAATAATGATACAATTGGAGAAACAAAGATTACACAAAAACCTTATGCCTCCCACATACCGGAGTTCACAAACTACTTTTAATATTACAACCACGACAAATAATCGTGGCTCCCAAATATAAAAATAGTAACCACGTGTGCAAAAACGTGGAATCTAATTACACAAACATACATGAATAACCATAATAGTTGTCACACCCCAAAAATGAGAAGTAACCGGCCGTGAACTATAAGGCTAATCCATGGAACACGCAGCCTGGATAAATCAAAGTAACCGAAAATTAATCAAATCAAAAGCCAAATGTGTCTCAATCATAAACATGGGGTACAACCATCCCATGAACCAAACAATATCCAGTGGTCCAACAATAAAAACAAAAAGAATTTGTTATCTGACAATTGTTTTGAATGCGGAAGCGATTTACTAAAATAAAATTTGAATGAGACACCCTAAGGAGGTTAACAAAAGAAAATCCCCGAGATGCCGCCAGAGTCCTTTCCTAACTCCCCAACTTGCCTGAAAGAGAAGTTGGAATAAATCCGTCAGCTGACGAGCTCAGTGAATAGCAAATATGTATAATAAATAAAGTTGAAAGCGGGGATGAAAATAATTTACCATTAAATCATAATTTGGCATACGAGGTGTCCAACAGAATAATAAATTAATCAATAAAGCCTTTAACCAAATAAATATTCTTGGTGGTGATCACAACAATAACTCCATCAACAATGGGGAACCACAATCAAACAGTACCATGGCCAAAATAAATCTCAACAAAATTGGATCCAATATCAAACTTAGAGTCACCAGGGTTGGCAGCCCATGGTACTTTTCCCTAAGACGATCCGGCGAAAGAAAGCCGTTAAGCATTAGGGTCACCGGCCTAACACGGTCTTTTCCCCAATGGCCAGGGTCACCAACACGAGAAGGAATAAGTTCCCTGGACTTCCGAAATAAATGTTCCCATTAATATTCACCAAGTTCTCACCAAAAAGAATATTAACAATTGATCTCAGAAAATTCATCGCATGCCAATTTAGAGAACTTTTAACCAAATTTCTGAAAGAAATACTTTTAAGGGACATAGGGATCTTTTGAAAATACGTAACATACTTAACTACTCACCTGGGTCCAAAGCTAATGTGACCAAACAACTCGAAATCAAGTTAACCTGAACGACAAGATAATTCACATAGGGTTATTACTGTATCAACTAACGATTACCATTACATCTTAGGTTTAATGTAAAAATTGCAATGAACTAAACCTATAACTAGACCCAATCTCAATCGCCAGAAACTTACAAAACCCAATTTGTTTATCCCAAGTCCAAGTAATTATTTTCCCACGTACGCATGAACCCAACTCCAAGTGCCAAAACCCACCTGTACCCCCTTTAATGGGACAACTCATCCACGCATGCATCAAATCCAGCCTACGGCATCGAACCCATTTAATTCCACTTCTCGTATTAATATTCAAAACATTTCGCAAATGTCCAGTATTTAAACAATCCCAAACTAATTACCACCAATCACCGCCGCCACACACACATCGAGTAACCCACAACGCAACACAAACTGCCACCCACCAAACAACGTAAAATAATGTCCACCCAATTAAACCTCTCCTCTGTAAAACGACATAGATGAAGGAAATTGAATTGATGAAAAATAATATTTAGTCTTACCTTAAAGAACCAAAGGGAGAAAACAGAAGCTCCAAGATCACCACGGAAAACCCAAGTTGCTGTGGCTCTCTCTCTCTCTCTCGAATGGTGTGATCTCCAAATAAACCCTATTCCAATATACTTATAACCTAAAACCACCAATAATCCAACCCACGTAGCCGCTTGCAACTAATAAAGGGTTTAAGCATTAATTACAATACATAGCCTTAAGATTCCTAAAATTACAATAAGGCCATGAACATTTATAACATGCACATAATAAATAATTAGTACCCAAATGAACATACTAACCGGCAGCGAAACTATTTAAAATAAAGAAAATTCTAGGGTGTAACAATAGTGGGATAAGATTTTCTGCAAAACAGGCGTTAGTAAAACTGAAACCTGCAAAACAGCGCTTACCACAGTTTCATACTATACGATCTCCGGATAACATAGTCTGTTTAATCCATACGCGCGATTACAGCCGGCTCTGATACCACTGTTGAGAAACCGAATCCCCAAGACCCAATAATGATGCATACAGATTAGACAACAATAATTGTAAAACCCTATAAATCGGAATTAGAGTTTTACCTCAACTCCCTAGGACATGAACGCTGGTTGAACTTGTTATAGCACGTCATGCTATAAACTACGAATACTGCTCAACGTACCTTACGATCTTCTATCGTATTCCCCATACGTCTAGAACACGAACTGAGTGTGGATTCTTTCGTGATCTATTTGCTCTCTCTAAGCCTGCCTCTATTTACTGAATAATAGAAAAACATCCAACCTGATCTAGAGAGCATAACGTGTATATATGGGGTTAGACCTATGAAGTAATAAGTCTGGGCTCCCAGTGTAAATAAGAAAACCTAATCCCACCAGGATTCTATTTCTTATTTCACTAATTATAATTCACTCCCGTCCTTATCTCAATTATATTACGAGCTCCATGATATCAAATACTTATTAATCTCCCCACGTTAAGATTACAGATACCCGTTGATTAAAATAAATTACAAACACTTTTGGCGTAGGAAAAACACATACTGAAATGCTTGCGAATAGGTGGGATGATATTTGGATTTGTCACTTCAGTTACTATTGCATTACATTTCGAATTTAAACTCAGTGCATTGTTTTCCTACACCAAAAATTTCGGCTATGCAATTATTAACAGGAAAATTGAAAGAAAAAATGGCTCAACAAAGACACACCAAAATTTTCAGGTACGCAATTATTAACAAGAAAATCGAAGGCAAGGAAAAATGACTCAACAAAGACAAAGAACAACTACAAAAGGCAAGGAAAAATATAAGGCGACCGATTCCAACAGAATATAGAGAAAAATTGGGTATGATGATGAAGGCATGGCTTCAAAAAAATCTGGAGCACAGTATAATCTGAGTGGTTGGTGCAAGTTGTTAATTCTTTTTCCTTTCTATTGTTTCTTTAATTCTCTCTTTTTTTTATCCTTCCACTAAATTTTTACCTAATTTGTAATCTACCGATGTAAGTTGCTTCTCAAATGGTATTTTTTTCCATTTTGAAATGAAAAAAAAACATGTTGGCGGAGGTGAAAATTTTATTATCGGTAGAAAGGAAAAAATGAGAGGGAGAGAGTTGGAAAGGATTAAGTCGTCGTCGTCATCATCATCATTCTCATCAACACCAGGGTCTTCTTCCTTCTTTATCCTTCTTTGGCCGAAAGAATGAATGCAGTGTGGAGGCGGATTCTGGATGGGGGGGGGGGGGGGGGGGGGGCGGCTGCCCCCAAATTTTTTTAGAGATTGGTATAATTTTTACTCATTTGACCCCCCTTTAAAATTCATTTTAGCCCCAACCCATATATAAGGGTTTTGTACTTAGGAAAAAGAGGAGTCAAAATAGAATTTCTACCCACAAAAATTCCCAAAACGTCCTTCTTGCACTCTGAATCATACATAGTTCAATTTTCGACCCCACTTGACGAAAATCCTGGCTCCGCCCTTGATCCCTGCAGTTAAATTTTTTTCTACCATTAAAAATACTATTTGACGGGTGCGATCACTTAGACCGCACCTCTGACAAATCTGGTTTAGTGTTTACGGGTGGACAGTGTTTGAGTCAGCCCATTATCATCACATCCCAAATTATCTCCTAGAGCAACAACATGCATATCGGGTTGAGCTGAATTTTCACAAGCCCACTCAATTTTTTTTTTCTAAATTATTAAACGGCTCGGATCATCCCTATAGTGCCAGATTGGGCCCCACACAATGTGCAATCCTCTACGGCTTGCATCAATTGCGGCTCAGTCGGTACCATCCTTTCACTGCCAACCCGCCCCATCAGCACGCCAACGGCATCGCGATCAAAGTTACTGGGTTCGATTGCTTTGATTTCGAGGATCTAGGGCTTCTTCATCCAGCATGATTTCTTTTTGGTTGGCCTCATCATCCAGCATGATTTCTTTTTGGTTTGGCCTCACCAGTCAGTGGAAACCACTTTTAGAGATTCAACACCACCAGTCGATTTCCATTTACGTGATTTGGATATTGCAGTAATGAACTTAAACGCCATAGTTTTTTTTTTTTTCGATTGAAGAGATCATTTTCATTATGTATATGAATTATGAAGTACAAACCACAGGACACCGGATCAATTGTGTGGGACCCCCCACGAGGTAACCAAATCTAATCTACTCAAGTTACTCAACCAACTCAAGAAATAAGCGATCATAGGGAAGAAATAGCTCTTCTAAGGGGAGAAGTTATTGATTCTTGCCTTTAGCAATATTCGACTCCTTGTCCTCCCAATTAGGAGTGTACAAGAGTGGCTAACTGAACTAAACCTAGTTGACATGAATGAGTTTTTTCAATTTGTGACAAATTTTTGTATTGTGTGATGGACAAACATCTTGGGAAGGAGAGAGTAACCATCATTACTACTTTTTTAATTACTTCCTTTGTCCCTTATTTATAGTCCGGTATTCCATTTTGGGCTGTCCCTTAATAAATGTTCATTTTGTAAAGTTAGTGGGTAAAAGTTGATGAATTGTCTATTTTGTCCCTAAAAGTAGATTCCATTTTGAAAAGTTTGTGAGTAAAAGTATAATAATGATGGGTAAGTAGGGAAAGTAGAGGAAAAAGTTGATGTGCAAGTATAATGATGATATATTTTTAATAAGTTAGTTACAAAGCAGAACACTTAAAAAGGGACGGAGGGAGTAATATTTTCATCTTGGTTGAACTTTTTGAGCTTTATACGCATACACATGTACATAAGCATACATATGAATATATAATATTTAATGCAAATCCAAAACGATACCCAAAATTACACCGGTAGTGATGCGTATTGCACCAATATGAAAACGGTACCATTATTGATATGGTATATATTTAGAACCTTGATTTCCACCGGTTGCAATTCATTTGGGAAAATTGCTTTTATTACTTAACCTTTTCTGCATTAATTCTGATATGCTACTCCCTCCGTCCCAAAATGTTTGTCTGGATCGCAAAACGAGGACGTAAAAATAGTAAAATTTTCAAAAAAATTTAAAGTTTTTTCAACAATTCACTAGATATCAATGAGTTCTTTTATTTTATGAAAAAGAATTTTTTTCTTCAAAGAAATGCATTATTTTTGAGTCCTCGTTTTGTGGACCGGACAAATGTTTTGAGACAGAAGTATATGTTTTGTTTGCAGTGACGTCATCAGTACTTCAATGCCAGTTTGTTCAATTTTGCTTTTCCTTTTTCTACTGAATTTTGAATTTTCTTAACTCATGACAATTGTACTTTTTGAGATGTTAGTTTGGATTGTACGGGCGGGAGTTGATGAAGGATTGCCGTGTGGTCCATTGAATGAATGATGTCTTTGCCTGGCCAGAAATTTGAAGGCATAACAAACAAGCTATTGTATGTCAAAATTTGATAATCACATTTATTTCCGCTGTAATAGAAAAAGGGAAAAAAAAAAAAAAACATTTGGATGATCATATGACTCAATTGGCCTTGATGACCCCAAATTATTGTTCTATACGTCAAATTTCGACTTTCGTTTAGAGTTGGGTCAACAGAGGTGTCGGGATGGATTGAACCGGACGGGCCAGATGGAGGTGTTAGAACACCATGCGGGAATTTACCAAATTGTCCAGCGGCAAAGGCACCTTGGGTGGTGCGGAATTGGTCCTCCTCGACGGGGCGGACGGAGGGACTGGGGCACCTTTGGGTAGCTTCCCAAAATGCACCGAAAGCCATCTTGCTTCTGGCCTTCTGGCCTCCGCCGTGAAGCCCAAAGCAAGAAGCATGAGCACAAGGGCAATCCCCACCTTTAACAACATTGTCTTCACCATTGAAGAGGAAGCGAGGCGTGAAGAGGGGAAGTCATATATACCAGATGAAAGATTGGGTGGAGAGAGGCGCGGGCGGGAGCGGTTAAGAAAAGTGTGGGCGTGTTTTGGGGGAGTGGAAGGAGCAGTGTTTAGTGGTGAACGTGGGTTAATTGTGGCGGCACGGCAGTTCCATAAATCATGTAGATTGTTTGAGCGTCGAAGCTTGAGGCCCTCAAATTGATCCTGGCCTTCCAACTTTTGAGATCGCAATCTGAGCCATTGACCAAAAGGTATGAAACAATCTAGACCATCAATTAAGCACCAAATAGATGTAGGCCGTTGGATTTATGTTGAGATTCAAAAACAGTCCTTTCATATTAGGAGAAATTAAATAGGCATCCTATATGGAAGACTTATTTAGGTGTCCATCCATGTGAGTTTGAATACTTAAGACCCCATCCTCAAAATGTATTCTTGTCCCATCATACCCCTAGTCATATATTAATATCGATATTGTTTATTTATTTATTTATATATATACGTAGATATATATGACGTTACCATCTCCCACAAATTGAGGGATTAGGCATAATCCCATCCCAAATGTCCCGGCCCCCATCTTCCTTTCAGTTGTGACATGAGAAAATCACTTACAAAAAGGACGGAAACACCATTTGAGAAATTTCCAAACCACTGTAATCCCAAGTACACGAAAACAAGATGGAGGAGAAGAAAATAGGCGATTTGAAGTTTGACGACAAGATTCCGACGGACGATGATTTTGAAGGATAACGTCGAAAACGGGTAGTTTTTAATCCAAGAAGCCAACCAACCCAACACCACTGTCGCCGACCACACTGTTGTCAAAACTTCCATTCTCGCAACCCACCTCTTTTTCTCCTCTGCCTATCATTCTTTCTCACTCCTCCACCTCTAGCCGCCATTACCACCATATGTAATACCAGTATTTTTGTCATTCACTTTTACATATGTCAGAGAGTTCACATCTAACATTTTTTTCTTTGGTTTCTACATTTACAGAGATTTGGGGGGTTTTATAATAGATTTGTGGGTTTTGATTTTCTCCGCACATGATTAAATGGTACTCCAATTTGCAAAAAATTGCCATGATTTTTATGATGCGTATGGGTAATCAATATGGATCTCTAATATTCTCATGTTTATCACTAGTTTTTGCAAATTCATCATGTTCATTAATGTTACGCAAATAAGAGTTATCATGTTTGTCACTAGTGTTTGCAAATTCATCATGTTCATTAGTGTCATGAAAATAAGAGTTATCACATCGCTTCCGTCCACTTAATCGCCGTCGTTACCGGATTCCGTTGCCGGATATCAGTTTTAGGTATTATGTTTTTCGATTTTTGTCATGTTTGTGAATTGATGATGTTATGTTCATCTACCTCGATTGAAACCTATACTTCTCAAAACTTGTCATGTTTTTTATTTGATCATGTTTTATTCATCTACCTCAATCGAAACCTACACTTCTCGAAACTTGCCATTTTTCCGCTTTTGTCATATTTTTTAATTGATCTTGTTTTGTTCATCTTCCTCGATCAGGTTTTGTCATGTTTTGTGAATTGATCATGTTTTGCCATGTTTTCCGGCTTACACATTCATTTTTATAAGAGTCGTGTTTTCTTTTTAGATTTTAGGGGAATGAAAATATTAGAGAGAAGATTAGGAGAGAGAAAAAATTCAAAAGATTACGTGGGAGAAATGTTTGAAAGAGGAGAAAGAATTGAGATAATTAGAAAAGATTAAAAAAAAAAGATTTGAAAAATTAGGAAAAAGAAAGGGTAGTTTAGGATTTAATTGAATTTGAGGATGGAAAGATAAGTATTTAAACAGATTAGGATGAGCACCTAAATAAGTAGGACAGAAAGGATGACTAATTAAGTTTCCCTTCATATTATAGAAAATTGTTAATAACTAAACACAATTTAATTTCACTGGACCACACGGATTAAAATCCTCTCCTTTGATAACTTCTTGTGCTTTCCTCATGTGACGTAAGATGAGACCTACCATAGTTCTATTTGAAGATTCGAGTCGTTCATTTGGTGGGCCTCGAAGTGCTTAATGCTTATCATCCATCAAAACTCAAGTTTATTGAACATCAACATCTACCTAAACGTAGGATATTTGTCACAAGAATAATTGCACTCAAACTCTGACATCAAGAACCGTGTCGTGTCGTGCCGCGTTTTGTCTGTCTAAAACCATGCTCGTGTCGTGCCGTATTTAAACGTGGGACTTCGGGTTGGTGCGTGTAGTGAGGTGCGTAGCACAGCACTGTGTTGTGCATCTCCGAGCCATCAGATTGTGCATCTGACGGCTCAAATCTCATCTTGGCAACCAACGATCGAGAGCCGTTCATTTGCCAAGATGAGATCCGAGCCGTTGGATGTATGATCTGACAGCTTGAAGGTGCGCAGTACGATACTGCGTACACCACTGCACAACACAATCTCCCAATTCTTAAACGTTTCGTTTCATGCCGTGCCAACCCGACCCATTTGACACCTCTAAAAAAAGTAAATAGAAATGGAGCTAGCGTGGGACCCACGTCTATTGACATGGAGTGCCACATAGATTTCTGGGAGTTTTTCTGGGTTCGCAATTCCCGGAGACTAGCATTTCTGAGGGAAAATTACTGCAGACGCTATAACTTTATCAAGAAAAAATATGCATTGTGAAAACCACGCAGTGCCAATTGAACAAGGAATCCTTATGATACATATGCCATAATTTTATTAATTTACAAGGAAATTCAGTTATATGCATAGTGTATACAATTGTTGGATTGAGTCATTGAGCACTTACCATGTTTGATAAGTGTGTTAAGACTTGGGATAAGATTGTTAATCCTATAGCCTTCTTAACTCTTTGTTTGGTTGCAAAAAATGGGATAGGATTAACAAGAGGATGGGATTAGCAATCCCCATTTTTCACCGGATTAGTAATACCATGGGGTACAAGGTATTATGAATCCTGTCCCATGCTCTCTCCTACAAAATGACCACCTTGCCCATGGTATGTCAACTTAATACCAATAATATCCTCCATTACACATTTCACCTACCCATCCAAATCCCTAATACGCTACTTATATTTTGTGGATGCGGGGGCTCTGCTGCCCAGCCCAGGAACGACACCGTTTTGGAATTAAAAAAAAAACTCGTAACCTCTTTATTTGTGATCATATGGAGCAAAAACGTGATTATGATAGCATTAGAGACAAAATTTAATTATGTATTTTTAGAATAATATGATCAGAATAATAAGATCTTCTCACCAGTTCAAATGGATTAAAAATTAGAGCACTTAATTTTTTTAACTATATTTTTTAATATATAAACAGTATAAAAAAAATTAAGTGCTCCAATTTTCAATCCATTTGAACAAGTGCAAAGATCTTATTATTCTTATCGTATTATTTTAAGGGGTCATAATTAACTTTTGTTTGTTGGACTCTCATAATTATGTTTCTGCTTCACAAGATTCTAAATAAAAAGAAGATACTTAATTATGAGAGCCCTTTTATAACAAAAATTTATTATGACCCTTCAGAATAATATGATCAAAATAATAATATCTTTGCACCAGTTCAAATGGATTGAAAATTTAAGCACTTAATTTTTTTAGACTGTTTCTATATTAAGAAATATGATTAAAAAATTAAGTATTCCAATTTTTAATCTATTTGAACCGATGCGAAGAAGATCTTATTATTCTGAAAATATTATTCTAAATAAACATAGTTAAAATTTGTCTCTAGGCCTTTCATAATCATGTTTCTGCTCCATAAGATCACAAATAAATAATTAGATTTATTTGAGAGTATAATTAATAAGATGTTATCTGTTTTGTTTTCTCGTTTTCCTCATTTTATGGGACATGAATAAAAAATATATGCATGCTTTATTCCAAATATATGTCACAATAATGCATGAATATTTGTCCAAATAAGAATCTGGAAATTGATTGGATGAAAAAATGCAAATTGTCCGAAAATGATTGGAAAATACAATCCGATTGTTTTTTTTTTTTTTCTTCATGCAATTCAATAGACCATGTTTTCATCCATGGGTATAACTGGAAATGCAATTTGTAATCCTATCCCATGGTATTCCAATCAAACAAGGAATTGGATTGGTAATCACAATCCCGTGATTTAATCCTAACACAATCAAACACCCACTTGGAATTACACTCGGTATTACTAATCTCATCTCCTTACCAATCTCATCTCCTTACCAATCTCATCTTCTTACTAATTCTATCTAATCCAACACACTTATCAAACATGACCTTAGTAGAGAGTAATGATAAGATAATCAAGCCACAACATTAATTCAGAAAACATCAAAATAGAACCATGGGCATCCCCCATGGATAGGCAAAAGTAACACGCCGACTATAGCAACCAAATGATTATCCCATGTCCAACAGCAACTCTGCGAGCAACCTCCAATACAAACAGCAACAGCCCTAGTAGCATATTCAAAATTTGGACAAAAATTAAGCACACAAAGCATATTTTGAGCACCTAAATTTCAGGTTTCAAGTACAAATTTCCAGCGTGCCAAAAACCAGAATTTCAGCTACTTTGATAAACACGAAACTCAAGGTCTTAACTTACAAATTCAGCAACTAATATACACCATTTCCAGCAAACATGCTTAAGGTACTACCCTACAAACTTCAATTTAATCCAAATGCGTACACATCGCTCCTATTTGATGAATCAAACTTTTTTGTCGATGAGGACTAGCTCTTTCTACGAAAAATGTTTGGGAAAATGACAGCCCATGACGTGTTTTGATAATTAATACCCGCCAAGGACAAGCTAAGAACATTTGTTAATACTGAAAATATCCTTGGCGGGTATTATTTATCAAAACACGTCATTGGCCGTCATTTTTCCAAAACGTTTTGGTGAACTATGCTAGGTTTTATTTGTTCACTGTTGTGCTAGTAACTCATACCACTGAGAGGCATAACATTAGCGTAACATTTTACCAAATAGGTGTAACGGTGCATATATACCGTATACATCCTTAACTATTGAGAGACATAAAATTTTCCATTTTTAACTATTGAGAGACAAAAAATTTTCCATTTAATTAGATGCATAACATCAGTGGCGGTAACATCAGTGGCGGCTCCACCCTTTGACATGGGTGGTCACTTGAAACACCCCAAAAATTTATTTTTCCATAGTTAGAATACATGTAATATTTTTATTTTCAACTTAGTTTAGACCTTCTTGAATACCCTACCCAAACATATTTGAACACCCTATCCAAAATATTTGAACATACAACCTAAAAATCAGGTCACAAATCAATCCAATGTATGCAATCCATGTATTAGATATTTTTTTTTATTTTGTATATATAGTTGTGGTTTCTAGAGGCAGTAGGGATTTTTGAACACCCTTATCAGAATTTCTGGAGCCGCCACTACATAACATCTACAATTCAAAGGCATAACATTTGTCCAAAATAGGTGTAACATATTTACTTATACGGGATATGTATTGGAGCTTTTCCTGTAAGAGAGAAGTGGGATGGGATTTAGAAGTCCTCAAAATTTGAAATTCCCAAACTTTTTGAATTATCCCCGCTTTGATTTTGGGCGAAGTTGGGCCTTTCTTTTTGCTATTTTAGCGCGCCAGCTCGGATCTGTGTGAGATCTATGAATCTGTGTGGATAGACTTCTAGTTGAACAGTATTTGTATGGAAAAAATAAAAGTCTGCTTGCACAATGATTGTGCACAAATAGCAGTCCTACATAAATGATTTGAGCCGTTCATTAAATGTAAAACATCTTTTCGAAGGCCCTTGCGAAAAATCAGTTCAATGCAATACCTATAAGTACTCGATCCAATCAAAACACCTATATGATCGAATTGACTTGTTCTTTAGGGGAGCCTTCAAAAAAATATTTTACATCTATTGAATAGCTTAGATCACTTGTGTAGGGCCTGTAGTGGGCCCCACACTAGGATATGCACACGATCACTGTGCACATTTGTTGTGCAAGTAGTCTGTGCACATACAGCACGCACAACGTGATTTTAGACTCGACTTGGGTCCCACAAAGATGATAGAGCCATTCATTTTGTTCAAAATATTTTGTTTGGGGCCCTCATAAAAAATTAGCTCAATCCAATATCAATAAGGGCATTTACGAAATGTCCAACTTTACTTCAGAATTCAGGCCAAATTTTGAAGCAAAGCTGAACGTTTTGTAAATGCTCTTACTGATACTGAATTGAACTGATTTTTTACTGGGACCCTAAAGTAAATATTTTGAACAAAATGAACAGATCATCTTTATGGAACTCAAAACAGGTCCAAAATTGCGCTACGTGGACTGTCTGTGCACGGCTTGCTATATCGTAGCAGCTCTCATTTGTCAATGTTGTTCTAACATATAATTCAGCAGTTCAAATTGAAAGCATTATTGGTCATTCAACTCACCATTCAACAAATTGATTCTTGTAGGAACTGCCAAGGTGATTTGATTATTGCTTACTTCCCACATTGTCTAGCTATCCATGTTGCCCTAGCAGGGTAAAACCATGGGATTAAAGGCAATGTGAGAAAAAGGAGAAGGTTTCTATAACATTGAAGGAAAAACTTCCAAAATTCTGATTTTGGATCTTTTATTGCTTACCTCCAAAATATTCTTCTTGACCAGATGAAGCTTGTGGAGTACACTTGCTATGCTCATTCGATCTTTCGAGGGCTCTGTGGAGCATGCAAGTCCTACTTCTAAGACGGGGATAATATATTTCACCATTTTGCTGCGATGTCTCTCCTCAGTTAAGAGCGCAGGGTCTACAATCTCCATCACACGTTGAGGGAAGGCAATCTTTGTGAAGTTATGAAGATTAAGGTCTGCCTCAAATATTTTGTCAGTAGGTCTCTTCCCTGTTATCATCTCCAATAACAAGATCCCATAACTATAAATATCTCCACTAGTTGACATCTCACTTCCGAGACCATACTCTGCCATTTGTAAAATTCAGACGTCAATATCAAAGGATCTTTCTTTGTTTTCTCCGGAAAAAGAAAAATCATAACAAATGAAAGAGAAAACTAATTGCTTACAATTATCAATGAACTACGATTTGTTTTTAAGATAACCATACCAAATTCAACATCTTGACTGTCCTCGTTCTAGAAACCAACAACCATTTAACATCCAATCCTTCCCTAGAATCTGACATTCCCAATGTGCTGAACTTTGGTGATTTGATCGATACTCCCTCCATCCCAAATTGCTTGTTCCTTTTGAGAAATCGTGCATTTTGCATGCAAAAAATGTGTTTATGAGTTTTTTTTTTGGAAAAAATTGACATCAATTTTTTCTTCTTGATGAGATCTTTAAATTGGTGTAAAATTTTTTGGAAAAGAATTAATGCTTATACATTATTTTTGGGTGTGAAATGCACGGCTTCCTAAAAAGGACGAGCAATTTGGGATGGAGGGAGTATTAGAAAAGACAAATTTAGAGAAGACAACCGACAAAAGGGCTTGTTGTTACCTGGAGCTGCATATCCAACGGTTCCCTTTATTGCAATTGAACTACTTGTATTTGGAGTGGTGAGCTCTGCACGAAATCTAGATAGACCGAAATCTCCAACATGAGCAACCATGTCACTGTCAAGAAGGATATTACTCGGCTTTAAATCGCAGTGAATAACTGGCCTTTCGCATTGGTGGTGAAGATAATCGAGTGCACAAGCCACATCTATGGAAATGTCTATTCTTTGTAGAAGATTGAGTCCCATGAACTCATGCTCCCTATTGTTTGGATTCTGAATTGGATGCAACCAATTATCTAGACTGCCATTCGGCATGAACTCATAAACTAGAGCTTTAAACTCATTTCCTTGAAAATCCACACTCGAACAACAAGTAATGATCGAAACCAGGTTTCGATGTCGAATATTCTTTAAAGCTTCGCACTCTGCTATGAAACTCTTGGTAGCACCATGAGTTTGAAGGTCAAATATTTTGACTGCAACAACTAAGTTCCCATTTTGGTAAATAATACCTTTGTACACATGGCCAAAACTACCGAAACCAAGCAAATTCGTTGAAGAGAAACCTTCAGTTGCTTTGAGAAGCTCTGCATAAGTGACTCTCAAGAATGAATCTTTCAAAGTAGGTTCTACCACAGGTTTGGTCTTTCTATTCTTCTTGAACAAATATATGATGGAAGATGATAATGCGGTTACTCCAACGAGTACTGAAGCTACCACGATTCCTAACTTTTGTGAATGAGGCATATTGTTTCTCGATTTTTTCATGGTGCATCGAGGTAGTCGTAGTTCATAAATTCCACCACAAAGCCTATGATTTCCGACAACTGATATTGCACTTGCATTTGTGAAAACACCCTTCATTGGTAACTCTCCTTCAAAATTGTTGAAAGACAAATTGAGATTCTTTAGGGAAAATGTCCCTAAGAATCTTGGAATTTGACCGGATAAGTTGTTGTGTGAAAGGTCCAAATTCTGAATACCTCTCAAGGATTCCAGCGAAGGAGGAATAGATCCTCGAAAGAAATTTTGTTGCAAATATAGGTATTCAAGGCTACTGCAGCTACCAAGAGTGCTAGGAATTTCACCAGACAAATCATTCTCGGAGATATCGATTTTTGCTAAATTTTTGAGGTTTCCAATCTCAAGTGGCAAGGATCCAAACAAATGGTTGCGAGATAGATCCAATTCAATTGACAATGAAGAGACCATGAAAAGTTGCCTTGGTATGCTGCCATTTAGGTCATTATCAAAAAGTGTGAGCACTAACAACTTCCGACAGTTGCCAAGACTCGAGGGTATGGACCCCTCCAGTCTATTTTTCCCCAAGTGAAGTTCAATTACAAATGACAAATTTCCAATAGACTCTGGAATTTCACCTGAGATTATGTTGTTTGAAAAAAACATCCTTTGTAACTTTTGAAGATGACCTATGGTATCGGGAATAGAACCTGTGAACAAGTTATTTTCCAAATCTAAGGTTTCCAGGTTCACAAGGTTTCCTATTGCTGAAGGAATAGATCCATGCAGTTGATTTCCTCCTACTGTTAACCAATAGAGAGAGATCGATAGATTGCCCACAGAGTTTGGAAATACCCCTCCAAATTGGCCATACTGCAAACTTAACCATCTCAAATTGCTACAATTGGTCAAAGAACTAAGAAAGGCTAGTCCATCAGATCCCTTAGTTGCAAAATTGTTATAACCTATCTTTAGCGAGCGGAGATTTTGGAGGTTTCTGAAATCAATTCGTACTTTTCCATTGAAATTGTTTTTTTGCAATGAGATGCGTTTCAACTGTGAAGAGTTGGACATTGAAAGCGGAAGGGGACCATTAAATTGGTTGGCGTATAGCTGAAGATACTGAAGGTGAGGGAACATGAAACCGAATGTCGGTGGGAGACTACCCTGAAGACGATTACCAAACATGGATAACTGAACCAGTAACGATAGGTTGTATAGGGAAGGAGGGATGGTACCCGAAATTTGAGTCCTACTCAATTTTAAGTAACTTAGATTCTTCAATTGACCCAAAGCTTTTGGAATACTTCCTCCAACAGGGTTATAAGAAGCACGAAAGAGTATCAGAGAAGTAAGATTTCCAATCGATGAAGGAATCTCTCGGGTCAAATTGTTATCACCAATGTCCAGTGATTTGAGTCTCAGCATTGAATAACCAAGTTCTTTTGGGAACTCTCCAACAAACTTATTTTGGCGTATACTTAGGTAACTAAGATTCAAGCAACGAGATAGGCTTGTAGGAATTTTTCCTTTGAAACTGTTAACGCTCAGATTCAATAACCGTAACGTAAAAAGATTACCGAGTTCAGTTGGAATTTTACCTATAAAAGTGTTGTTAGAGAGGCTAAGCATCCGAAGAAAACTGAGATTGCCGATGTAAGGAGACAAAGAACCCATCAAACCTCTGGACGTGAGATCTATAATGGTGACTCGTTCATGTTGGCTACCGCATTTGACGCCTTGCCAGTGACAGAAATGGAGAGATTCATTCCATGAGCTCAAGGCCTGTTGGTATCCGGGGAAAATATTTGACTTGAAGGCCAGTAATGCATGGAAATCGGTCTCGTTGCTAGTAACATTATTAGTGTGAATAAGACTAAGGGATGTTGTTGTGTCAAGGGCATGTGCTTTGATTTGAAGAACTGGGATGAGGGAGAGAAACAAGGCTAGGAGATCAATTGAGAGAGCTTTGGTTACTGGACTCATCTTCATGTGTGGTTTTGAGCTCTCAATTATGTCTTGAATTATATATGGAACATGAAGGTCCAAGTTCAACCACATGAATCACATTACTACTCACATGATATATTATATCTTATCTATTCTAATTGTCTTTTGTTTTGCTAATTTACACTTTATCTTGCTTGTCTGGTTGGTCCAAGTCTTTATTAATTAGTAGGTACGTGCTGAATTAGAGTGAAATAGACTTCTATATTCGTACACTGTATGTACACGGGGTGTTGGATATGTGGAATTATCCACGAAAAAATTGTTAGTACATGTTTGAGGCTCTAGCATACATGTTTGAGGCTTGCAAGTGGAGTGGAGTGGAGTGGAGTGGAGTGCAGTTAGTGTCTCCCTCATACTTCCATGCACATGGGCAGGGTTCGATTCCCGAATACACTCATCTCCCTCTCCAAATCCCCTAAAATAGAGTAGATTAGGATTAATGAATAAAAAAAAATGTTTGATGCTCAACTCGGTAGAGACTTGTTCGGGTTCGGTTCGGTTACTAAATGAGCCGAACCTGAATCTCAATTTTAGACTTGTTTAATTAATGAGCCGAACCTAAACCTGGTAGTATTCGGCTCTATTAGCCTTGTGAACCAGGACAATATATATAGTATCTCATAAAATTTCACATATAACGTTCAATATGTTTAATATTTTATATATGCAGAATGAAAATTTTATAACTTGTACATGTATAAACCTTAAAAGTATTAAAATCTTACGTTTTAATATAATTCTGTATATGTATGAACTTATTTATACACAAAATAAAAATTTTATTTTGAAGTTCTAGACCTGTATGAGAGCATAAGTATCAAATTTTTTGACTCATTAAGGCTCGTGATAAGTTTGAATTCAACTCAAACTTAGGGAAGCTCGGCTTGTCATAATTTCATAGAGTTCGAAGTCAGTTCGCGTTTGTTTAAAAATGAAAGAATGAACCTGAAAACTTTAAAGCTCAGTTCGATTCGACTCGTTTGCAGCCCTATGTATAATGCACTTTCAATTCATAATCCAGGTTTAGAATCCCGTTTAAGACTCCGTTCTGCTAAGGTTTTTATTTTTGAAATATTTATTTTTTGTTTTACGAAATATGTCATTCTCTCACGATACATTAATAAGTACTTGTCCCTCAGCGGAATGGGGTTGAGGAAGGGTATGTCTTCATCCTTCCCAGCTAACTTTCTACTAGGCTTCCAATAATTTTCCACTTTACTTCACATCGATCATTTACTTTAGTAAAGTTGGCCTTTTGCTTTCTTATTAATCGGACAAAAAAGGTTGGCTTTGCTTTTCTCCTTTAATAATAGCGGAGCGTGAAGGGCATATGTGTCCTCTTTTTGGTAGATTTGGATTTTAGATTGAGAATTGCAAATTTTGAATTATGATCCAATAAGTTTGAAAATTTATTTTCCGACAGAGTAGTTTTGGGGGTATAAACAAGAATAGTTTATGATGAGCATTTTAACCATGTTGTCATAACCAACAAATAGTTAAAAATTATCTAGTGGGCCAAATAATAAAAAGCAGGACTTAGCCAAAAATCTTGCATATTTATTTTTTTTGAGCTCAAGAATAAGCACCTTTTGCAATCAAACATAAGACAAATGTGCTCTATGTAAGTATCTAAAATCCTAGGGTACCCTATATATGAAAATGCTTAAAATCCTATGGTACTCTATGAAAGTGTCTAAATCACTCAAACCGAAAATGCATTCTAAAACTCTATGAAAGTGCCTAAACATGTTTTGGTCTTATGGCTAAAAAACTCAAAAAGTTGAAGTACCTCCACTGAAAATTATTTCGCTGGCGTCCTTGCTCTAAATGAAAACTATTTTACCGTTTCTATGGCTAATTTTCCCATAATAAAATTCCGTCAAGATAGGTTGCTCGACAGACTGTCACAGACAGGCTGGGCTCACAAATTTGATTTGTCAAGTTGGATGAACTACACGTTGAACCACTACGTTCAGCACACAGTCGAATCCCGCTGATCGAATCTGAATGACCAAGCCAGGATTTTGTAACTTGGAGTTGATGTCATACCAGGTTTGATTGTTGTGACTCGGACAACTCGAAGATGTTAGCTCACCTGTGTGCACCTAATGGCTCCATATGTCACATATGTTGTCAGCTGAAGTAGTTACCACGTGAGCTAGGCACGAATACACGCGAATAATAGCTCATGCGCAATAACCGCCTCATCTGATATGTTAGTTGTGACGTCATGAACTGGCGCGCTTACCGAGCATGCCGGACACACGCTTACTTGGAGAGCAAATCTTGGAGGTCTATATAAGGGATGGAGATCAGCCCAAAGGGTACACCGTTCTCTCTAATTCTAAGCACTCTATGCTTACCTTTCCACTAACATCTACGAGGACTTTGCCGATCGACTCCGATCAGTTTGGGCACTATCGACGGGTGTTGCATGTACAGGTTGAGACGGAGCTAGGCTAACCCATTATTCAAACTAAAGGTTCAGACGAGGTCGGAGGTCCATGATTAGAATCACAACCCCACAATTACCATGAGTAGTAATTTTTTGAACTTGCTTGGGTTGAAGTAGCCTTTTCCGTTGTGTACAAAAAGAGAATCGCAAATGAGAATACAAAAGTTATCTAAAGCTGATCATACGAGGTTGTGCCCCTTATCTCTCAATGGTTTTTTTTTATTTTTGCCAAGTCTTATCTCTCAATGTTAAAAATGCATTCTATCATAGTATATTTGCAATTATGCTCCCAGACAAGATTTCAAAATAAAAATCCAAAATATGAAAAAACTTGGCTCTCAAACCCCTACTATTGTTGCTGAATGAATATATTTTGCTCATATCTCCCAGACACTACAAATTTAGAATACATTATGATTGTAATCCAAAAAGTTAAAAATGCAAAAAGCCAAAAAGAGAGACTCCCAACACCCACTTTTAGTTGTGATTCTTTGCGCGATTAAACAAAGTGGTGCACGAATGAAGATAAATAAATACGTACATTCCCACCAGTGTTACCATACTTATCAGTAAATATAATAAAGTTATATATGTCACACCCCAAAATGAGAAGTGACCGACCATGAATCATAAAACCAAAGCTCATAGAACATGCAGCCCAAAAAAAATATATTAAATGCCAAAACTTTAAATCACCGACTAAATTTTATTTAAAATAGTATCAGCCAAAAAGGTTCAGACAAAAGCATGGGTTACAAACATCCCATAAACAAAATAAAATCCAACGATCCAAATGTAATAAAAGAATCCAGATGTCTGACAAAATGTTTCAATGCGGAAGCGATGAAATAAAAAACTAAGTTAGGATGAGACACCCTAAGGAGGTCAACAAACGGAATCCTCGAGATGCCGCCAGAGTCCTTGTCTAACTTCCCAACTTGCCTGAAAAATAAGTTGGAATAAATCCGTCAGCTAACGAGCTCAGTGAGTAGCAAAGCATGTATATTAAATACAGTTCCAAAACAGGGATCAAAATAATTTACCATGTCAACATAAATTTGGCATATGCGGTGAATAACAAAATAATGCATTAATCCAATTAACGATTCATCAGATAAGTCTTAATGGTGTTTTCAATCCAATCTCCAACAACAATTAATGGGGAACCACAACCAAAATCAATAGTACCAAGTGCCAGTGAATAAATATCTCAAAATTGGATCCAATATCGAAACTTAGAGTCACCACGAGTAGGCAGCCCGTAGAACTTTTTCCTAAGAATGATCCGATCAATAACAACCGTTGAGCATTAGGGTTAGCGGCCTAATCCGGTCTCTTCCCTAATAGCCAGAGTCATCCACACACAGAGGATTAATTTCCCTGGACTCCCAAAATATGTACCAACAATATCCACAAATGTCTCACCAAAAGATTATCTGAATAGTAAATAGTTCCACCAATCCGCATGCCAATTTCAAGAACAAAATAAAACAAATACATGTTCCCAATTTCAATAATTAATTTTCTAAAACAATAATTTAAGGAATACGGGGAAGTTCAAAAGCACGTAACATGCTTAACCACTCACCTGAGTCCAAAAGTACTATAACCGAACAACGCGAAATGAAGTTAACCTGAACAAAAGAATAATACGAAATGACTAACTATTCAAAGTTTAGTACTGACTAGACAAACTAGGAACATAGATCTATTAAATTTCTTAATCCCACCCCAAATCCTAAACTACTATAACAACAATGGCCTCCAAATTATTAAACCATATTCTTTTCACTCCAACCCATCAGTATCCACAAACCTACAAATCTCATCTCCATGCACCCGAATCATGTGCATACACCACACCACACCAGGAGGTCTCCATTCCTAACTTCATCTGTGTGAACCTTTTCCACACATGCCCAGCCGCACGTCACAACCGTGCACACTCCCTCCGCCACTCTCTCGATCTCTCTCTCTCTCAAGCCGGCACCCACCAAATTAACTAAGAATAATTTCCACCCAAATAACTTGCTACTGAACCGAACTCTGAGAAGTGAAACAATAAGATTAGTTCAAGACTTACCACGATTGAAGACGATCAAGGGCGACCTCGAAACCTTTGACTGCGTTGCTCTTTCCTTTCCAACATTCTCTCCAAATAAAACCCTACACGGTGAAAATATCTCCTAAAATAGTAACTTGTAAAACTACCTAGTACTCACGTTGCACCCTATACAATTTATAAAATTATTAACCGGTACCACTATTTCACCCAAAATTCATCTCGTACCCCAAATATTACAATCGTAACAACAATACCCATAGCGCTCGCAAAATAACTATTTGGGACCCAACCATAACACACATATAATAAATGGCTACGTCATTAATTAAATAAATAAAAATGCTAGGCCATAACAATATAAAACTCTCAAGTTAAATCAACTGGGGCTAGCTTAGTTGGCCAAGACTTTTGCATCTTACTAGGAGGTCAGGAGCTCGATTCTCTCCACTTGCGTGTGGGTGTTCTTTCCTTAGAGAACTTTTCCTTTCTTTCTTTGTTTCTACCCTATAATAGACTTATTTCTTGTATTAGTTGAGTTGTTGAGTTTGGTTGTCTCGTGGATTCTCACAATTGATGTAGTGTCCCGGATTTGTACTATGTACTTCATATCTGATGTAAAATAATCTCTTCTATCAATTGAAAAAAAACAAAAACAAAAAACTCTCGAGTTCTAAAATCCATGGACCTAAATATTTACGAAACTTAAACCCGCCACCACCACATAAATAAATCCAAGGCACTACCGTCGAATTCACCCGAATTGTAGTACCCAAAGGGTTACATGGTTTTTGCTTTATCATGTGACTGGAGAATAAATTCAGATGGAACTCACTTGGGCGGACCTTTTGCATGCAGGCTCATTCTGTATTTACTAGAAATCTAATCGACACAATTAAGGTTTGGTGGATCAGAGGCTAACAGTTGGGAAGCATGTAACAAATTTGAGAAAATCTCAATCGCTCCGACGAATTTATGAATGCACTTAAGACTCTAAGTTCAAATAAAGAGAGAATTTTGATAATCTTAAAGATCCAAATTCACTGCTGGTGAAGCACACTAAAGACTTGGAGGATGCTCAAGCAGAGGAAGACCAAAATTCCCATTCTTTAGCAAAATACAACTTGATAGATCGGAAGCCAAAAGTCTCAAAACCATCTGAGCCTTTTGCGGAGAAGCAGCACAAATTCTTCGAGAGAAAGAGCAAGTTCCAGGAAATATTATTGTTGAAGGGTCATGGAAATTGTCTCTTTGAAGCCTGGACTAGCAAATGTCGTATTTCTCAACCTGAAGTGAAGCATTCATCAGTGCAATCTTCTCATCACAAGGTGCACACTGAAAAAATTGCTTCCCATTTTTCTTTTACTAAAATCAAAAGAAAGTTAATCCATGCTATGGGATAGGAGAGGAACGGAGTCCTTCCAAATGATTTTACCAATAGAGTTTCTTACAAGCATCAAAAGTCGGGAATTAGTGGAAAAGGCGTTGGAGGGGAAGAGATTGGATGGAATTCTCCAAATAGAAACCATTTCTATAATGAAAGATTTGCCAAACTCACAATTGGCATCAAGAACAAAGAGTTGAGTTGCAAGCCAGATGACACTGAAACAAGTATGGGAAGCAGAGATGTGCAATATTCCAAGCTCAAGGTTTATAACAATCTCTACCTTGAGGATATTCTAAGAAGCACATCGAGAGACATTTTATTCACAGAACAACTGCTATTGCAAATAGCCCTAGAGACTAGAATGAAGCGCTACACATTATTGAATATGGCTCTCATGAACAGGTTTTTTATAAACAGTGTACTCCACTGGTGTCATTATGTTTTTCAGATATATGAGGTGTAGAATATCTGTTGCTAGTGTAGAGAGGTATTCCTGAACAAGCCTAATTAGCTCCCGAGCAAGTGGTACGTGGGACCATGGAGTAAGTAAGATAAGATAAATAGCCGTGCAAGGGGGTGATCGACGATACACGACCAGTGACATGTGAAGGCATGGGTTCAGGTAGCCTGTTCGGCAGATAAGAACAGAAGATACGAGAAATCGTTGGTCCAAGTAGTTAAAAAGGACCAGTGACATGTGAAGTCACTAGACCAGATGGACTGCTTGGCAATAAGGGGGCCGAACAGGGCCCAAACATGTGGTACGTGGGACCATGGTATAGATACGATAGGGATGGTCGCTGTGCAATATGGTGGTCGGCCACAGGGACCAGTGATATAAGGAGTCAATAGTCCAAGAAGTCTGTGCAAGGCCTTGGACCAGTGAATATGAGAAGTTATTGGTTCAAGAGGGTTAGATAAAAACCAGTGACGTGAAGTCATTGGTCCAAATACCTTGTTCTGCAATGAGAAGGCCAAACAGGAGGAGAAATATGGGAAAAAGTAGCCTCAGGTGCAAAGAACACTTTAGAGGGATCTAGAAATAGTGGTATTCCGTTAAGGAGTGAGATCCTGAAAATGTAGGATCTAGAAAAGATACCCAATGGGAATGGGATGTTCGGCTAGTTATGGGAAAGAGTCCTAAAAGGACTAAGGTAATGAACTGATAAGAGAACGAGAATCCAAGATATCCTGGGTTCTTATACGAGATAGGAATCCTAGGGCAATAGGAATGCTTGGGCAGCAAGTATCTATAAATCTATAAATACGAGGTAAACCTAGAGGTAAAAGGTAAGCAATGCACAACACTTTGCATTATATGAGTTTCCTACTGATATTTAGGGTTTATTGCTAGTACGTGATACTAACTTAGGCATTGGAGGGACATTGCCAGGAGAGGCAAATGTGCGCTCACCCCTTCTCTGTTTTGCATATTAGGTTTCCGACAACGAATTAGGGTTCCAGTAAAGAGGCACGAGTAGCCGTTGCAATCTAGTGCTATTCTAAGCACCAATTGTTTTCATCCCCCTACAGCTAGATTGAGTTTAGAGCCATTAATTTTTGTTTTCGTTTTTGGCTCTCTCTCTCTCTCTCTCTCTCTCTCTCTCTCTCTCTCTCTCTCTCTCTCTCTCTCTCTCTCTCTCTCTCTCTCTTATAGACACAACCAACCAATTACCTCTAGTTCTAAGTAATTTGTTTTTGCTACATTCTGTTGTAGGAATGAAACTTGTATTTGTTGAGTTGGATTAGGCAACCAGTGATCCTGACGGCAAATACCTTGACGTCGGGAATCATATCCTCCTGATGGAGTTAGTTTTTACCAGGAAATGTGGGTTTTGCGCGAGAGCTAGATTTCTTATGTTTGATTTCTGTTTGATCTTAATAATAAATTAAGAATAGCATTAGGAAGAATTCCAGGGAGCAACCTCGAATATCTTCATATACATTTTAGCTCCGTCATTTTCGTGATCTCTTATTTAGCCGTCTGATGGTTTCCAGGGTGGTCATATCGCTCGTAGGTGCAGAGTTATCTAAAAGCAGCATTTTAGTTTGGATTTGTAATTGTATCGTTGTCTTAGGTTGTGCTTGGGAGCCAAAAAACAAGTTTCTTCATATTCGTTCATATGTACCCAAAGTCGACGCTACCTTTTTTTTTTTTTCCGAAAAAGATAGATGAAGTGCAAGTATGCAACCCTAAAAAGCAGAGGCACGGATGCGGACATAGACATTGATACGTGATGCGATAATTTCTAAGTTAATGGGATATAAACATGACAAAGGACAAAGAATAAATGAAAATAAATTTTTTTATTCTATTGTGATCAATACAATCCGCAAACAACCAAACTATTGAAATTGAGCAAACTAACATTCCTACATAACAGCAATGCTAACCACACAAACATTTGTGCACAAATTAATTTTGTTGTGGGGTCCACCATGAGTCCCATGCAAACGATTCGAGCCATTCATTAGATGTAAAATATTTTTTCAAGGGTCCCTACAAAAAAAATCAGCTCAATGTGATACCTATAGGTGCTCATGCTTGATCCAATTATCTAACTTTTTATTCAGATTTTTGGATAATGAAAAGTTAGATAGTTGGATCAAGCATCTATATGCATCGGATTGAGCTGATTTTTTGTGAAGATTGTTGAAAAAATATTTTACAATTAATGAACGGCTCAAATCATTTGTGTAGGACCCATGGTGGGCCCTACAACAAAATCTGTGCCCAATCTGTTTGCAATTTGTCAGTGTGGACAGACTTACTGCCTACATAATAAGGAGATGGACAAAAAATGAAGCATGAGACACAAGTGACAAGTTTGTTGTAAATTTTAGGGCAAATTTACATAGTCGTCTCTTTAGTTTTACGGTTGTCTCAATTTCGTCCCTGCAGTTTGTTTTACGTTTCAAATTGGTAAAATCGTTAACACCGTTAATGAAACTAACAGAAAAATATGATTAAAAAATTAAGTGTTTCAATTTTCAATCCGGTTGAACCAGTGCAAAGATTTTATTTTTTTGATCATTTTATCTTCGATGGTTGTAGTAACTTTTTGGCTTCAAGGCCTGTTAACAAGCACCCAAATACTCTTTATTTAGTTTCAGGGTTCTCTTAGGGTGCTCATTGAAATGTCTTAAAGCCAAAAATCCATTATGACCATTTAAGATAAAATGATCAGAAAAATAAGATTTTTGCACCGGTTCAAACAGATTGAAAATTGGAACACTTAATTTTTAAACTATATTTTTTAATGTATAAACAGTGTAAAAAATTAAGTATTCCAATTTTCAATCCTTTTGAACCAGTGCGAAAATTTTATTTTTTTGATCATTATATCTTAAATGGTTATCATGGATTTTTGATTTTAAAACCTTTCAATGAAACACCCTAAGAGAGCCTTAAAACTAAATAAGGAGTCTTCAAGTGCTCGTTGAAAGGCCTTTGAGCCAAAAATTCATTACGATCATCTAGGATAAAATGATCAAAAAAATAAGAACTTCGCAGCGGTTTAACCGGATTGAAAATTGGAGTACTTCATTTTTTAATCATATTTTTCCGTTAGTTTCATTAACGGTGTTAACGATTTTACCAATTTGGAACGTAAAACAAACTACGGGGACAAAATTGAGACAATTGAAATTAGAGAGTCGAAATTGAGATAGCCGTAAAACTAGAGGGACGACTACGAAAATTTGTCCTAAATTTTAAGGGTAGTGAATTTCACACTCTCCTTTTTATAACCGCACTCTTTTCTTTGTCTTCTTGTGATGTGTATTTACAATATTGGCATTCGGAGTGTGTACAAACGAAAGGTTAATTTTGTCAATTCGCATCGTAAGAGGACAAAAGAGAGTGTTAAGAAGGGGCGTGAAAATCAATTACCACAAAATTTAACTCTTGAAGTAAGTCTTTTAAAAGGAAGAGACCAAGCTGTGACCCATACGTGTGTCACTTGAGAAGGGTGTCCCAGATGTTCCCATGAACGAATTTTTTTTTATAAAATGAACGGTTCCGATCATCAAAATTAATTTGAAAAGAGCTCATGTTGGACACTGGGAGAATTTGCCTCCAAAATTTGTACTCCCTCTATCCCAAATTGCTTGCCCAATTTGAGAGAGAGAGAGAGAGAGGTTTCTTTGTGTGTGAGAGTGTGAGAGCAAAAATGAGGAATGCTATATATTTGTAATTTCTGTGGCAACGTGTTTGAGTATTGTGATCTCCCTACACTGCTCTCATATGCATTGCACCCAGCACTAGTCCATTTGGTTGTCAAACAAGAATTTATTTTACATTTGGTTGTAATTTATTTTTATTTTATTTTTCTGTTGCTTACGACATTTTTGCTGACCCTATCCCTCTCTCCCTCTCTCCCTCTCTCTCAACCCTAGCTACCACAATGATCCTCTTCTCCCTTCCCCTCTCCCCCGTGGGTTCCATATCCGTGTGTGGCAGCGGGAGGGGAAGACCATGGTACTATTCCGACTCATTTTCTTTGCTTTTTCCTTTTTCTATTTCCTCTCTCCAGATCAACAACTTGGCATCTGATCTGTGAGAGTTTTGTCTCTCATTTTAAGAGAGTTGTTAGTTTCATCTTTGGATGAATTTTGTCTACAGATCGAGTCCTCTCAATCAAGGTTGCTTCACAACGATATATGTGCTTCAGTATTCTGTCACTACAAGATGTCTTTGGCGGGGCAACTCGTGGCGGCTTGACAGATCTGTAGTTCTTGGAAGTTCATTGGTGCGTTCATCATTAGTTGAAGTACATCTGATCGTCTAGGTATTTGGTGTCTTTTATCCTTAACTTTACACTTTTTCTCGTTTCAGATTCCTAATTAGATGTTAGGCAATTTAAAAGTGTCGCTGTTGCGTCAGGTCATGCCTGGGTTAGCATGAAAGATATCAATTGCCTCGTGATTTACTCATCTGTATTTGTTAGACGATTAGTTTGGCTTTGTCCAAATTTTTTCTAATGATCTCCGTTTTGTAAGTGCTGCTAGGTGTTTATCAATATAATTTTCTCACTTTTGAAAAAAAAAAAGAATATTTTTTTGAATTCGTAATTGTTATTCATACCTAAATGGTTAATCGATGAATTAGGCCTCGTTCTGCCAAGATTCTTATATTTTAAGTATTTATTTCTCGTTTTACAAGACAGATTACAATACATTACTTTTAATTTTAAAAAATAAGTACTTATTTAAATTCCTTTAGCGAAACGTGCCCTAGTAATTGCCTGATTTCACATATTGGAATTATTAAATGTGTTTGATAACTGTTTGGGTTTGAAACGTTTTTAATGTATTATGCAAACAACACTGCCAATATCATATGGAAAAGAGAAAGGGCGTTCCCAGTGTGTCCAATTCCTTTAACTTTTTCCAAACCTCTATAAACAATAAATTGAAAGATTGGATCAACTATTCTCACATTGAGCTAATTTCTGGCGGGATGAGTAGCAAGACTATTTTAAATGTAATAAACGGTTTGAATCATTTTTGTGGGATCCAAGGTAGGCCCCACACATCCATCAGTATGGATCTGTGCGCATTGAATTTTTCGAAAAAAGTAATGATGAATTTGGAAAAAAATAATTATTCTTTCTTTTACTTGAGGTCATAATTTTTTTCTTTTTAGATTCAGCTCGTCAAGATGAATGATTATTTGAAAACATTGGACGCAAATCTAACGAAAATTTTGGATAGAATGACACCAAAGACTCAATTCATTGCAAACGTACTCGGCCTAATAAGTAAATTAAATAGCCCAAGAAAAAGGATATCCAAATTCTTTGGAGAGAGAGATGGGTAAATGTACACAAGGTTTGGGCATGGGATTTCATTTATTCAATGTGATTTATAGATTGCATAAGGACCTACAATGGGCCCATCTTTTGGCTCCTAGCAAATCTCTAGATGGAGGTAAATGTAGCTAGTGATGTGGTGGTGGCAGTGGCGGCGACAATATATTACCTTTGTTAGACGGCCCAGATGGACGTAGTATGACCTCTTTAGGTAGCATCCCAAAATGCAGCGAGCGTTGTCGCTGCGGTGGTGGCGGGCTATAGGTATACCTCCAAGATGGCCCTGATGGAGGTATGAACGCTTTAGGCAACATTCCAAAATGAACCCTTTCAAGCAATCGGGCCTCGGCCGGGCCAGCGACCAAAGCCACAGCTAGAACGAGCCCAAAAGCCATTGCCGCAAGCGTCGAGCAGACCTCCATTGTTTGCTTCCCTTTGGTATACATATTTTGATTATATACTTGAAAATAAAGCAAAACCTATGCTTCAGTGCCCCTTTTATACACATCATTGGCGTGCGGACTTACGGTTTTGTCCTTTTAGTATGAATGCCTTGGTTGATTAATTGGTCATGTTTAATAGATGTTGGTAAGTAGAGGAATATATTGAATTTGGGCATTTAAGAGGATATCCTTTTTGGGGAAATATTAATGTAATTATTCACAAAATCTGTACCATTATTTCTTGTGATGTTTAATATTTTTCATTTCACTTTGAAGAGAAAAAGGTTTTGGGTCATATAGGCAGAGAAAACGGTATTGACCATTTGGACATGCATACTCCAATAAAGCATAGCAACTGTTTATGTGGAGTGTGTAATATGTAGTACTCCCTCCGTCTCTTTTTTAAAGTGCAGTATTTTATTTCAGATTGTCCCTTAATAAATGTCCATTTTGCAAAGTTAGTAGGTAAAAGTTGGTACGTTTCCATTTTGCCCGTAAAAGTGAATTCCATGTTGAAAAGTTAGCAAGTAAATTAAAGTGTAATGATGATATCTCTATAAAGGGTAAGTTATAAATTTAGAATATAAGGATGATGTCTCCCTTAGAGGGCATTTCCTTTTTTTCTTTGTTTCTCTACCCTATAATGGGCTTATTTTTTTATATTGGTTGAGTTGTTGGCTTGGTTGTCTCGTGGACTCTCATAATTGATGTCGTGTCCTGAGTTTGTACTTTGTACCTCATATCTGATGTAAAATGATCTCTTTTATCGATTGAAAAAAAAAATTTCTTAAAACATTGTATGAAAATTGTATTGGCTTTACTTCCCTTTGATAATGGTTTAATTGGATGGTCATTCCCCAATTCTCCAATCTTGTCAATACAAAAAAATCCGGCTATAGTCCCTTGGGATTCCTTTTCAGCATTGGCAGCTCTTCGATACCCTTTGTTGGTGCAAAAATATACTTGCAATGTAGTGTCGTTAACACAAGGGAGTGGTGCAAAAATACACCTATAGGGGAGTGCCGTTAACAAAAAAGGGAGTGGCAAAATCATTTCCCTAAATAATTTACCTACCTAAAAAGGATTCCCAACAAATAGGACTTGGATTTCATGTCTTATTTTCATTGCGGCTCAGCCAATTCACTAGTTACTCAGAGCATTCACGGTGGAATAACCAAAAGTATAGGGTTGTTAAAGTTAGCAATGTTCTCTTCAAAAAGTGTTCACAGTGACATAACTAAACAATCTCTTAGCAACTCATCAAATTTTAGGCAGTGGATAGACAAAACTAGCAACATTTTGCTAATAACCAAAACCTTCTCTCTCTCTCTCTCTCTCTCTCTCTCTCTCTCTCTCTCTCTCTCAACAATGTTTTTAGGAAAAATATTTTTGAAAGTTCTTTTTTTTTTTTTACAAAAATAGTTAGACAGTTTTTCAAAAACTATTTTTTTATTATTAAAAACTTTTTTTTTAAAAAACTGTCTTTTTTTTCTTTCTTAAACTGTTTTTGTTAAAACTTTTTTGGAAAAGTGTTTTCCAAAATAAAAGTTTTCAAAAAATTATTTTCTATTTCTAATAATATGTTTGTATTAGTTTGAAAACTATTTTTAAAAAAATATTTTATATGGTGACAATTGTTAGATTTTTACTCGTTGAAAAGAAGATGTGGCAAGTTTGATTATTCAATGTTCGATTATGTCACTATGGACATCTATATTACTAACCTTAGCAATCTCTTAAATAGATAATTAAAAGGTGATATGACAACTTTTGATTATCCAAATTTAATTAGTCCACTGTGGATGCTCTCACGGCCCACCAAATACATTTATTTCGCCTAAACCTTATCTGGATATACGGCATGGGAATTAGAGCCACTGTTAGTTTCAAGTGTTCTATATATACATAGATATTGTTACTAACTAAACAAAATTTTATATTTCACATGACCCACGAATTAAGATCCTCTCATTTGATAACTTCTTGTGTGGTCCTCATATGAGACCTAACATAGTTCTACTTGAAGATTTGAGTCGTTCATTTTGTGGGCTTCAAAATGCTTATCCATTGTCATCCATCAAAACTCAAGTTTATCGAACATCAACATGTAGCTACACCTATTATATTTGTCACAAGAATAATTGCACTCAAACTCTGACATTTTATTTCTCTTTAGACAGACATGATTCAACCAAACCTTTAACAATGTCTGACCATCTTGATTTTCGACCCGTACAATTTACACATCCTGGTCAACATAATGAATAGATTAAATTGGCCCATGGGCCACCATGAATGACTACTTGAGAGATTGTCACATTAAAAGATCTTAAATCGAGCAAACATACCGTGTTAGAGAAGCATGAAATGTACTTGCCAAAATTAATAGATCTCACATAAAGTTTTACTTTGAGTATATGTAAGAATGAACTCAGAAAATGTATTTTGTTCTACCATGTCCTAGTCTAGAGGGGTATTGGGGTATGACACCCTTATTAAATATGAATCCTTAGATTGAAAGTTAGAGAAATCACAGTTGTGAGATCAAAAACTAATTTTAGGACATAAAAGGGTGTAACCTCTTCTAGTTGAGAAACATTTCTCCAGTCCACTAGGGGCTTGTTTGTGGGAGGATTCAGGATGAGATACTAAGAGCATCCACAATGCCTTAATCAAAATTAGACAACTAAAAGTTGACACATTGATGATTGTGGCTAGAAGCAAGAGCATTTTCTCTTTGTTGTGCCTTGGTCATCTGTGCGGGGCCAGAGTGGGTGTTGGATTAACTGTTGTAAAACAAGAACGGATTACCTCAAAATTCTGCTATTGAAAAACAAAATACCAAATTGTAGAACGACGTCTTGGATGAGTCGCGGACTAGGTCGCTTTCTTTAAGACGTTTCGCGGGCTCTGCCCAGATTGTATAAGCAGTTCGTCAATACCCCGCCATCCCCAGGATAAATCAGCTCAGAATTCACCACCTCTGCTCGGCTTTCTCAGCACAGAATAAAACCGAAAACAAAACACACAATCGACCTATTGCTCGAACTCATAAAACATTTTAGGGGTGGAAGAGAGAGTTGTTTTTTTCTGTGTCGAAACCAATTCCGAAACTCTGAATTTATAGGTGCAGGCTGGGCTTGATTTTTGGAAGGAAAAATCAAATCAAATCAAATTGCTTTGATTTAGCACACGTTTTTTTAATCAATCCGAAAATCATCTCTTAATCAGCCACAAATCAGATCCTACTGATTATGTACACGTTTTTAACACATTTTTCTTAATCAACAAAAATCAAATCAAATCACATTGCTTTGATTAATCAGTAAGAATCTTCAATTTTCCATTTTGAAAAAGATTTGATTGACTGAAAATTCTGTAATAAAAAAAAAACGTGTTTCAAATTTTTTTTATAGCAAAAACGTGGGCTTTACTAGTACATGCGCGAAGCTCAAATCCCGGATTTGCACCCCCCCTGCTCGAATAACTCGTGACACGCACCTGGTTAACTACTTTCCGAATCAGTTTTCCAAATTGTTGCCCATTTTCCTGAGCGCACGAGACCTCTCCTTGGGTCCTCATTCACAAACCCACTTGTGTGCAAAGCCATTTAAAGTAGATAGAAGTTTTGTGACTTGTCAATGTGGGACTAGAGAAAAACACAAAGTTTTACAAATACACACTAAGTTCCAACAATCCCCCACTTGTATTTTAAAACAAAATATTCGAGCAAAGGTATAAAGCTGTGCATAATTAAAGGTGTCTTTCTACTTGAACCGTTACATAGTGATAGTGCTTCAAATAATAACTAGAGTGACTTGTGATCTTGAACTCTAAGTCTGAGAGCACTACACACACAACTCTACTAATGTGTAATGTTTAAAGCCAGCACTTTACGGCCATATGCTTATATCCCAGTTTCATGAATGGCCTAGAGAATTTGCCCAAATTCTCCCGAGATGCGGCCACATTTCAACATTCATATAGGTGAGTCTATCAAGAGTACTTCTGTAGTCTAGGTACTCCACTCCACATAGAGCTATAAAACTCATTAAGTGTTGAAAGTAATACAACCTCTTTCGCTACAGGATGTCATGCTTCTTAGGGATGGACTTGGAGTGTAACTCTTCATAGCATGATTCTTACCATACCACCATGTGACTCGTTTTTCCCTTTGAACCTATTTCTTGGGATCTCCAGTCTACAGGTTGGGTATCCATCACAAATGACTCATTTCTCAATGGGCTTTAGCCCCATCCTTTTCGAGGTGTCCCACACCTTCTCTCGAGCTAATCCTTTCGTCAAAGGATTAGCGAGGTTCTCAGCTGACCGTACATAATCCACTCTAACAGCCCCATTAGAAAGCAAATCTCTAATTGTGCTATGTTTACGACGTATTTGTCGTTTCTACTTTTGCAATAGCTGCGGTACTATCGCAATGGATTAGTATGGCCAGTATCGGTTTTTCCCATAAGGGAATCTCTGACAACCTCACTACCACAGCAAGCGCTATCATCTCAGACTTCATAGTGGATTGCGCCAAAATTGTTTGTTTCTTCGACTTCCAAGAGACTGCACCTCCTGCTATGTTGAACACATACCCACTAGTTGCTTTCGAATCATCTGAAAGGGTGTTCCAATCAGCATCACTGTATCCCTCTAGAACAGCGGGAAACTTCTGATAGTGTAATCCAAGGTTCATGGTTCTTTTCAGATACCGCACGAGCCTCTCAATAGCAAACCAATGCTCCAATACTGGCCTGCTAGTAAACCTGCATAATACCCCCATTGCATAAGCAATATCTAGTCTCGTGCAATCACAAGCATAACGAATACTATCAATAATGCTAGTATACTTAGAATGTTTAACACTGTCTCCAGTGTTCTTAAACAATTTAATACTAGGATCAAAAGGAGTGCAAGCAGGTTTACAGTCAAAGTAATTGTATTTCTTCTTCAAGATCTTTTCAATATAATGTGATTGATCAAGTGAAATTCCATTTGCAGATTTAGTTATTTTAACTCTGAGGATTGCACTAGCCTCACCCAAATCCTTCATGTCAAAATTTTGGCTAAGCAGTAATTTAGTTTCATTCAACTGTAATTTTGCATTTATCACTCTCATTGACTTTGAAACCATTTGAAACAACTAGACTGTCAAACTTTTCATGCCACTGCTTTGGGATGGTTAACTAAGTTTAATAAACACACCTTATGTTCGAATGGAAAAAACCCCGGGATATATAAATTCTTTTCTTCCCTTTGGGCTTTTAACCCATTTGAGTCAACTAATTATAACAGACTAGGCAATCAAGACCATGGAACCTTGTCCAGGGGTGGTTCGAAAAATCTACTTTTCCATTCCCTTATTTGGGGGGGGGGGGACTCCAACGATTCCATTTCATCATTTATGGCTTCTTGCCAAAAATCAGCGTCTGGGGAAGTTAAGGCCTCATTAATAGTAGTGGAGTCCTCTTCTAAAGAAAAAGCAAAGCCCGGACCAAAGTCCTTAGCAATTCGAGCTCTCTTGCTTCTCCTCGGTTCAATCTCAGTGTCCCTAGAGTTCTTGTTTTTAGGTTCTTCTAATCTAGGTACACTACTACTAGATTCAGCGCCCCCACTATTTTTGGATTTAAAAGGGAACTTTTCTTCATAAAAATCAGCTTCTATAGATTCTACGATCACCTTATTGTTAATATCGAAGAATTTATATGCTTTACTATTCACAGCATAATCAATGAAAACGCATTCATAAGCTCTACTCACAAGTTTTGACCTTTTCGGGTTAGGAATATGAACATAGGCTAAACAACCCCAAACTTTAAAATATGACACATTGGGCTTCTTGTTTTTCCACAATTCATAAAGTAAAATCAAAGACTTAGAATTAGGAATTCTATTCAGCACATAACATACAGTCAATAAAATTTCACCCCACCAATGTGAAGCTGCACCCGAACTAAGTATAATTGCAACTACAAGTTCATAAAGTTTGATTCTTGCGTTCTGCCTTTCCATTCATTTTGGGTGAGTATGGGGCAGTTTTCTCATGTATTATACCAGTAGAGTTATAAAAAGCAATGAATTCATTCGAATCATACTCAGTGCCTCTATCACTACAGAGTCTCTTAATCTTTCTATAAAACTGGTTCCCAACTTCATTAAGAAAGATTTTAAACATATTAAATGCTTCACTCTTATGCTTCATTAAACACACAGAGGTGTAATTCGAATGATCAATAAATGTGATAAAGCACCGATGTCCATTTCTAATGAGAACTCCATCTAATTCACACATATCAGAATGGATCAAATCTAGCAATTCGGTTTCCTTAAAAGTTGATTTATGAGGTTTCTTTGTGATCTTAGCCTTGCTACATGATTCACATTTTTCAAAATCATTTAAGGAAATATTTGGGATAAAACCTAAGTTGCTCATATTCTTAATCAGTTTCTTGTTAACAAGACAAAGTCTATCATGCCACATATTAACAGAACAAACAATATAAGAAGAAGATGCACTTTTATTCATATCAATAGTAAGCTTAAACATGCCATCAGATACATAACCCTTTCCAACAAACATGCCATTTTTAGTAAGAGTATACTAATCTGCTCCTATAGTTTGAGTAAATCCAGCCTTATTGAGGACGTAGCCGGATACAAGATTCTTCCTCATTTCTGGAGTGTGCAGGACGTCCTTCAGAGTGACAGTCGTTCTAGAAGTGAACTTGAGATCAACCTCACCAGTACCAAGAACCTTAGTGGTGTGAGAGTCTCCCAACAACACTTTCTTATCATCAACCTCATAATATTTTTTGAACAAGGAACGATCATAACAGACATGGCGAGAGGCACCAGTGTCTATCCACCACCCTTCTGAACCACTTATCAGATTAACCTCCAATATCATAGCCACTAGTGGTTCTCCATCCACCAGGTTCGCCTATGGAGCGCGACGCCTGGGGTTCTTGCAATTTCTTGCCATATGGCCAGACTTGTTACAATTGTAACACACAAATTGGACAGAGTCCATGTTTCGAGCCTGATCTCCAAAAGGGGGTAACTTCTTGTTTTGATTCAGTCTTCCGTTCTGATTCTGATTCTGATTTGGCTTCCCGATTCCTCCTTTCGGCTTGAGCACAGCAGAACTGTGGTTCCTTTTGTTTGCAACAAAGAGAACCTCATCCTTCTAATCTTGTTTCCGAGCCTCTTCCTCAATACAGAGCTGAACAATCAAGCTTTCCATAGAAAAATCTTTTGACTTGTGACGGAGATCTTTTTTAAAGTCTTTCCAACTAGGAGGCAGTTTATCAATAAGAACAGCAACCTGAAATTGTTCACAGATAGACATGCTCTCAGAAACTATTTCATTTGCTATTTTCTGTAAATCGTGTGCCTGAGAAACCACGGATTTTTCATCAACCATAGAAAACTTCAAGTAACGAATAACAACATATTTTTTTGTCTCAGCCTCTTCGGTATCATACTTTTTCTGGAGGGCATTCCAAAGTTCTTTAGCAGTGTCAAAATTGGAATAATAATCATAAAGATCATCAGTCAAAGCATTTAGAATGAAGTTCTTGCACAAAAAATCATCATTGGTCCATTTTTCTATCGCCTTAGTGTTTTCAGCAGTAGGAGGATTAGCAGCAACAGGTTTCACAGAATCATAACAACCAGCAAGTTTTTGAGTAGTCAAAAAGAAAAACATCTTTTGCTTCCATCGTTTAAAATGCAGCCCCTCAAAGCGAAAAGGTTTGTTGATATCAGAGGTGGTAATAGAGATCTTGTTTTTAGAATCCATGGCAGATTGAAACGTCTTAAAATTGTTGGATTTCTGCTCGGCTTTCTCTGCACAAAAGAAAACCGAAAACAAAATGCACAATCGAAAATCATTTCTTAATCAGCTAAAAATCAAATCCCGCTGATTATGCACACGTTTTTAAGGTAAGAATCTTCAATTTTCAATTTTGAAAAAGATTTGATTGATTGAAAAATCTGTAATAAAAAAAAATGTGTTTCAAATTTTTTTTTATCAAAAACGTGGACTTTACTAGTAAGTGCGCGAGGCCCAAATCCCGAATAACTCATGACGCGCACCCGGTTAACTAGTTTCCGAATCGGTTTTCCAAATTGCCGCTCATTTTTCTGAGTGCGCGAGACCTCTCCTTGGGTCCTCATTCACAAATCCACTTGTGTGCAAAGCCATTTAAAGTAGATAGAAGTTTTGTGACTTGCCAATGTCGGACTAGAGAAAAATACAATGTTTTACAAATACACACTAAGTTCCAACAGTGGACCGCACACAACGTGCGACCCTGTACGGTTTGCATCAATTGCGGCTCGGTCGGTACCTTCCCTTCGCTGCCAACCCACCCCATCAACACGCCAACAGCATCGCGATCAAAGTTATTGGGTTCGATTGCTTTGATTTCGAGGATCTAGGGCTTCTTCATCCAGCATGATTTCTTTTTCGTTTGGCCCCTCACCAGTCAGTGGAAACCCTTTTGGAGATTCAACACCACCAGTCGATTTCCATTTACGTGATTTGGATAATATTGCAGCAATGAACTTAAACGCCATACTTTTTTTTTCCGATAGAAGAGATCATTTTCATTTACGAATTACGAAGTACAAACCACAGAATACTGGATCAATTGTGTGGGAGTTCACGAGATAACCAAACTCAACTACTCAAGTAACTCAACCAACTCAAGAAATAAACGATCATAGGGAAGAAAGAGCTCTTCTAAGGGGAGAAATTATTGATTCTTGCCTTCAGCAATATTGGACCCCTTGACCTCCCAATTAGGTGTCTACAAGAGTGGCTAACCGAGCTAAACCTAGTTGATATGAATGAGTTCTTTCAAATTGTGACATAATTTTGTATTGTGTGATGGATAACATGCATCTTGGGAAGGAGGGAGTAACCATCATTACTACTTTTTTTATTAATATTTTCATCTTGGTTGAATTTTTTGTGCTTTTTACACATACACATAAGCATTACACATGAATATATAATACTTAATGCAAATCCAAAACGATACCCAAAATTACACCGGTAGTGATGCATATTGCACCCATACAAAAACGGTACCATTATTGATACGGTATTTAGAACCTTGATTTCCACCGGCCGCAATTCATTTGGGAAAATTGCTTTCATTGGTTAACTTTTTCTGCATTCTGATATGCTACTCTCTCTATTCCAAAATGTTTTTTTTGCTCAGTATATTCCAAAATGTTTGTCCGGTCTGCAAAACGAGGACGTAAAAATAATACAATTTTTGTAAGAAAAATTGAAAGTTTTTTCAACAATTCACTAGATATCGATGAGTTCTTTTAATTTATGAAAAAAAATTTGAATTTTTTCTTGAAAGAAATGCATTATTTTTTAGTCCTCGTTTTGCAGACCGGACAAACAATTTGCGAGGGAGGTAATTTTTTTATCTGCAGTGACGTCGTCAGTGCTTCAATGCCAGTTTGTTTAATTTTGCTTTTCCTTTCTACTGAATTTTGAATTTTCTTAACTCATGACAATTGTACTTTTTGAGATATTACTTTGGATTGTGCGGGCGGGAGTTGATGAAGGATTGCCGGGTGGTCCATTGAATGAATGATTTTAGGTCTTTGCCTGGCCAGAAATTTGAAGGCATAATAAACAAGCTATTGCATGTCAAAATTTGATAATCATGTTTATTTTCGCCGTGTCGGAAAAGGGAAAAAAAAAAACATTTGGATGATCATATGACTCAATTGGCCTTGATGACCCCAAATAAATGTTCTATACGACAACTTTCGTTTAGAGTCGGGTCAACGGAGGTGTCGGGATGGATTGAACCGGACGGGCTTGATAGAGGTGTTGGAATGCCATGTGGGAGTTTGCCAAACTTGTTAGATATTTTGACACTTTTTGGGGTTGTTCAAAACCTCCATTGGTGTCTTTGTTATATCGTCTCCGTTTGATTGTAATGGGTAGGTTCTTATGAGATAGTTTCTCGCTCGATGCTTCTCCCATTATCTGCGCCAAGTTGACCGCGGCAAAATCGATCCAATTGTGTGAGAGGTAAAAGCATTACACATTATATCATGCATATTATTTTCAAGAGTAGAAATTTTATTTTTGCACAATTGTCTTTTCTATAAAATTGGCCGAAATTTTGTTTTCCATATATATATATATATATATATATATATATATATACATATATCCCAAGTTTTTCTCGGCAAGAGTATAAAAAGATTACTCGTTTACCTTTCCTAAAATCTCTCCAAAATATTTTGTCGAAAAATTTGCTTTCCGTTAATTATGCGTCAGAAAAGATTTTCGTTTGAAGTGAAAATAGAAGTATAAAAGGGGTGGACAACTCTTCTTTCAATTGGGTAGAGAGAAAGTTTGCTTTCATAAAAGAAAAAAAGGGTTACACGGTTTTTAGTTTTCGGCAGAGGCGAAAGTTTTGTTTTAAAAAGAAAGAAACGGGTGCACGGTCTTTAGGGATTTTTGGTGTGGTAGTCCCGCATTCTGGTTTTTGTTTGTTCTTGCCTTTTGCATCTTCGAACGCGTGCGGTTTGAGTTGTTTAGATCACATTTCACATCATATCATTCATTCACTGTACCGTGGTTCTTTGTGCCGTTTGCCATTGTGGCCGAATCTTTTAGAAATTGATTTGGAGCCGGTTGAATCCGGAGATCGGGCGTGAAGTCCGTGGCGCATCTATTTGATCTTGAAGAAGCTCAGGGAGCATTGGAGAATGGCGAGAATAGGTAAAGTCTTGGATAAGGTTTTTACTATTTTGCAATCTGTACTTCTTTTTGATTAATAGAATAAATCAGTAGTGTTAGGCCGTGGTTTTGGCTTAAGGTTATTTAAGAACCTAGGTTTTTCCACGTAAATCGTGCGTTTCTTGTCATAATTTTTATTCTAATGCAATACTTGATTTTTGGTTTGGATTAATCGAGATAATCAACTTGTTCATCTTTATTAATTTTTTTTAAATCAGAAAATTGGTAATTTTTTCATAGAAACTCCTATTCACCCCCTCTAGGAGTAGATTGAACGCTTTCGCATAATATCAAAACTATCCGGTGGCGGAGGCGCCTTGGGTGGTACGGAATTGGTCCCTTCCGATGGGGTAGACAGAGGGACTGGGACACCTTTGGGTAGCTTTCCAAAATGCACCGAAAGCCATCTTGCTTCCGGCAGGTGTTGGAACATCATGCGGGAGTTTGCCAAACTGTCTGGCGGCAGAAGTGCCTTGGGTGGTACAGAATTGATCCCCCCCGATGGGGTAGACGGAGGGACTGGGACACCTTTGGGTAGCTTTCCAAAATGCACCGAAAGCCATCTTGCTTCCGGCAGGTGTTGGAACATCATGCGGGAGTTTGCCAAACTGTCTGGCGGCAGAAGCGCCTTAGGTGGTACGGAATTGGTCCCCCCCGATGGGGTAGACGGAGGGACTGGGACACCTTTGGGTAGCTTTCCAAAATGCACCGAAAGCCATCTTGCTTCCGGCAGGTGTTGGAACATCATGCGGGAGTTTGCCAAACTGTCTGGCGGCAGAAGCGCCTTAGGTGGTACGGAATTGGTCCCCCCCGATGGGGTAGACGGAGGGACTGGGACACCTTTGGGTAGCTTTCCAAAATGCACAGAAAGCCATCTTGCTTCCGGCAGGTGTTGGAACATCATGCGGGAGTTTGCCAAACTGTCTGGCGGCAGAAGCGCCTTAGGTGGTACGAAATTAGTCCTCCCCGACGGGGCAGACGGAGGGGCTGGGGCACCTTTGGGTAGCTTCCCAAAATGCACCGAAAGCCGTCTTGCTTCTGGCGGGTGTTGGAACATCATGCGGAAGTTTGCCAAATTGTCCGGTGGCAGAGGCGCCTTGGGTGGTACAGAATTGGTCCTCCCCGATGGGACAGACGGAGGGACTGGGGCACCTTTGGGTAGCTTCCCAAAATGCACCGAAAGCCATCTTGCTTCCGGTCTTCTGGCCTCCGCCGTGAAGCCCAAAGCAAGGAGCATGAGCACAAGGGTAATCCCCACCTTTAACAACATTGCCTTCACCATTTCTTTCCTCTTTAATTTTCATGCATATATTGAAGTAAGATAAACTTTCTTATATAGAGCACATGAAGTAATGACCTCAATAAAAAGCGAATCTAGGAGTTTGTTCCTGTGATTCTCAAGCACTACTCTATCAAATTATGTGCCAGTCTCCAAGGATTTGACTCCATTTCTGGAGTATTATAGTTGGTAATTTTGAGATGAACGAAAGAGAGAATTGGGAAAGTCATTTACTTGTTGTAAATATCTCTCTGCCATGGTTTTCCACGTTCATATTTTGTCTTATTGGTCAAAATCTAAGACGTTACCCAATGAAAAATTTAAAATCACAACCCTAATTACCTCTTGATGAATGCCAATTAATTTTACGTGGATATCTACGTTAAAAAAACGCCGAACGAACCACTGGTTTGTTTTGGCATGAGATTTTTTTTTGGACCTACATTATGCATACTAATGTATATGATTGGTCATCTATTAAGAGTAAAGTCACGATTTGGTCTGCTCAATCATTTAGTTGATGATTATTCTCAAGAAAAAAAAAAACTAATAGTGAGCAACGATCAGCTGAGCCCAATACAAATTAGGGACATACGATTGGTGACCTAAATAACATTTTTTTTGCTTTTGAGTAAGTTTGACTAAAAACTAAAAAATATTGTGACATTTACAAATTTATATAAGTTGAAATTAAACCGTTAATGTAACGACCCTAATTTTGGCTCTATTTTTTATTTTTACAGTTAGAGTTTTTGTATTATAAACAAAATTTACTTATTTTGATTATATAATTTTATAAGGTTCACATAAGGTAAATATAAAGAAGGAGATCATTTAAATTCAACAACACAAACTTGCCGGAATAAAATAGGAAAAAAAAATTCTTGCAATTGAAGAAGAAATTTCTTTGCTTAATATGTATATTGCTAAATAGCACAAAAGAAGAAAAGAATGTTGCAATTGGTAACTCAAATTGAAACAAATACATATATCCAATAACAAAAAGAAAAATGATAATTTAAAAACTGTTTTCGTTTATACAAAATTTATAGTGCGTCACATAATTGTACCCTACACACCGTAGAAGTCTTTTGTACATTGAAATTTTTAACATTAAAGCCCCCTTCGGGAACGTCAAATAAGTACTTATTTTTTAAGAAGACAATTTCTAGCTCAAAAATGATGTGCTTATTGAAATCTAAAAATACGCAATATGGACCTTATTTGAAAGATCTCATTGAGATCTTTAATATGGTGCAAAAAAAATTTGAAAAATTAATTTTCATTTACATTATTTTTGAGTTTGAAAATATGAAATAAATACTTATTTTTTAAGAATATGTTATGAAACGGATGATATTGTCAGTGACCTGTCAAATTGGCCGATGGTAACACACAAAATTTCAGCCTCATGATCGAAATAGCTAGATGACGGAGAATAAATTTGTTCACCCTCCTTTAAAGAGAGTAAATATTGCCCTCTATGTGGTTGGTAGAAATTGTATGGGGCCCACGAAAGGAGGGTGAACAAATTTATTCTCTGGATGACCCAAATATATGAGATTACATTTTGCTCCAATGTTACCGTTTACCAACGAAGGTGGGCCCTGATAAGTTCCGGGGTGTTCTTTGGGACCCCTATGCATCACAATGGCGTGGGTGGGCGGGATGGCCCACTTGGAGGGATCGAAGTGCCCTTCGGAAGCATTCGGAAATTGAAAATCCTATGGCCACCAACCGGGGGTCACCGATCTTGCACCGATGGTGACGCAAAACCTACTACGGATCTTACACGGATAATCCGAGTCATTCAATAATATTTTTAAAAAAATTGAGTGGCTCTGTAAAAAATCAGCTCATTTCGATTTGTAGGTGCTCGATCGAATCTTTTCATTTTTTATTCAGATTTTATGAGAATTTTTCGTACGGGACCTGTAGTGGAACTTGCGTCACCGTCGGGGCGAGATCAATAATCCCGGTCGGCAGCTGTAGATGGTTGATCATAAAAGCAAAGTCATATGATGTCAAAAATTGGTAATTTTATTTTATTTTTTAAGAAAACTCATCTGCGATGTATTTAGTTTTCCGAACTTAGTAGTGGCGCCCGTAAACTAGCTCAACACTTGGTTACCTAAAAAGTAGTGGCGGTTTGACCGATTCACGGTAGACATATATACGAGTACTTTTAAATGTACGAACGTATTTTTTACTTTTTGTTTTCCACAAATACCCAAAGCACTTGCATTTAACTCTAACGTCCCAATATAATTTATGGATTTTCATCCTCCTCATTTAACTTCCAAAACCGAACCAGTGCATGGTTTTTGAAAGCAAACCGAACCAATGTGAGTTTTGAACCATTGCAACAGTTGGTTTCCGAACCATTGCAACCTGTCAAAGCATGACCCTTTGTGAACCAAGCCGTACATTCGGACAGTCACTTGTCTGCCTATTTAAACAGATTGTATCTAGCCATTTTATGCATCCAAAATCCAGAGAGCACATATACACTTCGCATGCAGAGTTGGAGAGAGTAGTTCTACATACTTTTAGTTCGCGGGCATGCATTCGAAGTGCTGTGTCTGCGTGTGTAAAGATCGTTACATCTTGGGAAGCGGACGTCTAGAATCAGGAGTGCTTTGGCGAGGGCGAAAATTGCTTTAAGAACACTGTGATTCATTGCTGGACTCGATCTACCTCGTATTCTTTGGTGTCGTGTTCTAATCTGCTCATGCATTACTTTAATTAGTTGTTTAAGTAATTTGCCTATCTTTTACTTTCTCCCGGATCTGTTTTTACATCGGGTTAATTAATTAGTTACACACCCTTTGTTACTTGTGTAGATTTCCAAATCTCTGACTTAGCTCAAAAGCTTTTCCATTAGCATCTTATTTAATTGGTCTCCATAGCAGACAAGTGATTGATGGAAAGGTTAGTTGGATAGGAAACAGAGAATTAATTAGATTAGAAAAATATAGAAACCGCAGCACCGTTGCACCTGTGGCACTATCAAAGAGGTGTCTTCTCACACCAAGCCTGAATGAGAAAATTTCCATTGTCCACACTAAAAGTTAATAGGAAAATAATAATGCTGAGATTACATTACTTGGCCAAGCTTTCACGTGCATCCCACGTGCTTTTTTACCAGTTTCCAATTAAACACATGACAAATCTAAATTCCAAATTCATATACTGTCCAAGCTTATATACTAATTTTAAAGTAACCAATGTGAAACAAGCTCTAACATTAAGGAAAAAAAAACCTTGAAATAATGGAAGAACGATAAGGTTATAAAACAAACGAAACTTTTTTCGTTATCACAAGCATATGAATTCGAAGTACGCAGAGTCGTCATGAAATTACGCCAAGCCGGCATCCGAAGGACAAGACTTTCTTTATCATCTGTTCACTGAGATCACCAAAACATGGTGGCTCAATGTTCCTAAGGGAGGGCTTGATAACACCATCTGAGGTAAAATATTGGCGCTCACTTCTTCACACCTTAATAGACTTATATTCCTCAATCTTTCACAATTCCTCACCACCTCCATTACCCCTTTATCGGTCACTTTTTTGCAGTATCCAATGTCCAAATATTGGAGATTTCGACACCTATTTCCAATCTTTGTCATTCCTTCGTCATTAATTTGCGTCGAACGAGCTCTCAAAGTCTTTAAGTTTACGCTAGAGAGGTTGACAAAATAGTTCCCAAAAACATCTGAAACCTTAACACTATCGATACTCAATTGTGTTATTGCTGGGCATATCAGCAAAACTTCTCCAATGCCAAAATTGGTGAGGTGCAGACAATGACTTGCACCAAGGAACTGAAGGTTCGGGCAAACTTGCCCAAAGTTCATGAGCGTCATATCAGTCAACCACCTAACCCCAGAGACATCAAGGTGTCGCATATTGTAGTTTTTCGGAAAAAAATCTAGAGAAAAAGTGTCCATCTCTTTTTTTTTGAAGCGGCAAGTGTCCATCTGTTGTCCTCTTTCATTTGTCATCTTAAGTATTTCAAGTGACGGGCAACTTCTCGTGAGGGTATAAAAGGTGACACTAGTCAACTCAAAACATCCTTGAAGATCTATAAAAGTTAGATTAGAGAGATGCTCAGCTAAATTGCTTATATTTGCATCTGTGAGGGGCCAACATCCTAGGTTTAGCTCTTCCAGTGTCAACTCACATGCCTGCAAAAGTAATTTTAATGCACCATGGATTTCAAAATACCGGCCCCTGTAACCAATCAGTTTGAGCGTCTTCAATGCAGGACGTGCTTTTGCAACTAAACGGATATGCTTGTTCGAAATGAGTTGCTTATTCATACTGAGAGAATGTAGATTTTTGGCATTGGTGTACCCATTTGCTATCTTGAAAGAGGATGCGGAAGATTGAAGCGACCACAAATGTAGCGAGAGATCGGTCAAATTGGGGCTATGCCGCATCACAAAATCAATTCCTTCTCCAGTCACATAATGTTGATCGGTAGAGCTTATGCCAACAAGACTAATTCTCTTCAGTTTCACACAATTTGTGGATAGAGAAATAAGGGATTGATCAGTAATGAAATAAGTATTACCTGTAAACGCAAACTCTTTCAAATCCTTCAGCTTTGACGCCAATGCATCGACACCACGTGCCGCAACATCACCATTGTTTATTGCCGCCGTAATCTTGAGCTCCTCTAGCCGTGGGAACAAATCCGCTATCAAAACCAAATCGCTTTCTTGCATACAGATCAGTCCAGAGCAATCCAATACCTTCAGATTGTTCTTTCTATTCTTACTCAAGGCCACCAGTGACTTAAAAACATATTGTGCACGCCGATGTCTTGTCGGAAACCCACCAAACTTTATGGCTTGGAGATTTAATAAATCAGACGGTGTAATCTGATCGACGAGTCCATCTATGTTCTTGCAGGCATCAGTGCCGATGATTATGGTTTCAATGTATCGAAATCTTCGAAAAAAATCCGGGAGAAAAGAGATTGTCTCGTCGTTTACCTTTAAGCTCAGCTTCACCCGATTAGATATTGAAAGAAACCGCTTTGAGACCAACGATATTGAATCCAAGTCACGCTCATCATCTTGTCTCACTTTTTCGAATATAAGTTCCCAGCAATCATCTGGGATGTGGCCATGTCCTTGCTCCTTCATTGTTGATGAGTTTGAGAAGGGAAAAGAGGAGAATAAAATTTCTTCTTCTTTGTTCAGTAATAGTATAGGAGCATTTATAATGGGTATATACAAGGTGTTGTACGCATCAAGGATTCAAATCCCTGGTGGAAAAAGGATTTATATATGGGAAAAGGAAACAAAGTAGGAAAAGAAATCAACAAAAGGGGATACTGAAAAATACTTAGACTTTATAGAGGCCCAAGCTATTAAATTCTAGGTGGGCTAACAAACGAGCCGAATGGGCTGAACAGTTAACCTTAATTGTTAACTGAGGAACAACCCTGCAGCCGAGCCACTATATATCCCAACTACGCAATCCAAACCTCGGGAGAGATTAGCACAACAATTCACCGCCATAGCCCCCCACTTAAATCATGGTTTGCCTTTAGGGGGAATCGAACCCTGTTATGTTGCAAGCGCAGGTTCAACCTTACCATGTTGACAACCCATGGGTGGGTGTTCAAATTTATCTTGTTTATGAAATGAATTGAACTCATAAACGAATTTTAAAATCGAGCTGGTCACTAACCAAATCTCGAGTATTTTGAAAACAAAAGTTGAACGAGTCGAGCAGTAATTTGTTCGAGTTCAATCAAAAAATTAATGAGGCTCGAAAAGATGTTCGAGCAACCATCTAGTCAACCAAGCTTTTAGTTGGGGCATGCTCTAATTCTTGGTCGGTTCACTATAGGATTAGTTGATATATCCGTAAGTTGACTCATACGATTTTTTTTTTGGGTAATTCAACTTGAAATTAAAAAGGAGGCTAACCGAATATACAGCCTACAAGGGGCATACCCCAGGAGGAAAAGAAAAGGAAAACCAAAAAGATTGAAGAAAATTTCTAACGCCAAATGGCTACAAGGGTTAAATGATATGCATTGTTTCCAATCCATCTAGTCAGAGGGAAGGAAAACAACGCCAAATGAGCTTTGTTACCAAAAGATATGGAACTAATCTGGAAATAACTAGTAGTAGACTCAATGAATTAAAATGAGCTAGGAACTAGCATACTCAATGAATTACACTCAAAAGGATGCTACTGACTAGAGGAGCTACCAGTAGACTCATTTGCTGGACCAACCACAAATAGCAACAGCAACAAGACACGGCAGAAGCAACAGCTAGCAATAGCAACAGTAGGGATCACTCCATAATAGCTAGCAAGACAGAAACAGTTAACAACAGCAGTAGCAGTAGCAAGTCTGGTTCTAGGCGGGCTGGCTGGCTGGCTGTATCTGTAATAAAGCCAAACCAAAGTACCAAACCAACCCCACTCTATACATCCGTCCATCTTCTGCGCAAATTGGAGAAAAGCTAGCAAAGCTTGGGCGTAATAATAATTGGCCCACAATCTTTTTAGCTATGAATCTTTCGTTGCCAGACAACTCCCAGCCGCTGGTCCAAACTCCTCAAATCACAAGCACTTACGGAGTGCTAAATAAGACGGACGAATGTGCAACGACCAAACTTTACAAATACGGCAGCAGCAAGATACGCCATGAGAAACCCAAAGCCAGAACGAACAAAACCAAACAGTCTCGCCTCCCTACTGCACAGCAGTCGCACAGCAAACAGGGCAAATAACCTCAGATATCGCAGAAAATCTGGAAATGGTAGCATTGAACATAAAACCGATAGATGCTAGGGACAAGCCCCCTAGGAAAGCATTAAACGTTCCAAGGGACAACCCCCCAAGGATAGGCCAATGAAACCACAAGGGAAACACAAGTTGAACTCCATGAAGCGTGGAATGATCATAAGGAACCAGAGCTTAAGTCATCAACTGAGAGGCAGCCACAATACACTTCAAGTGCTGAACTCTACATAGCAGAAAACAGAGAGGCAGCCGTAGAAAACAGCATTTTATAGCCTTTGACACTTTAAACAGCAGCAAACCATCACAGATTACAACACAGCTAGCACACACAGCTACTAGAACATCGCAGCAGCAGAAAATACCACATTGAAGCAGAAAATATTTGGGACACCAACACAAACATTTGCCAAAGAATTTTCCAACTAAGGACTTGACAATGCAGACAAGGATAATAGCAAGAGCAACAAAACACTCCAGACTACACCAACAGCAGTGTAACCAGAGCAACAGCAAAATAGCAAAACGAAACCCTATTGCATTATCTGCTAAACAACTTCTCCCTCGAGACCTAAACCACCAAAAACTGGAAGCAACAGGGTGGATCCCAACTCCCTCACCTCTCCCTCACCAAATGACTCCCACTAGATATTACCTCCTCTCTCAAAAAAAGAGGCTCAAACGCACAACTCACAGGTACACACAAAAGCTGGGCACACAAAGATGAATTCGAGAATAAGATATAAACCTGATAATAGAAGTATTAGCAGCTGGGTATCAATCTGTGCAACCTGCTAAGAAGGTAGCAATAACAGCAAGTGCAACAATCTGCTATCTACACAAACTCCTGTGACAACAATGAGTGAACCAAAAAGCAACAAGTAATGTTAGAGACATGAATATCAAAAAAGAATTAACTCCCACTAATATTCCACTCATTTACAATCCATTGTGCTTGACTCCTTGGAAGTTTGGACAACGATAAAAGTCTTGCTCTAACCATGGAGTTAATTTTGTGAACAACTACTTCCCAAGGAGAGGACTTGTCTTGGAATTTCCTCACATTCCTCTCTATCCACACATGGTAAACAGTAGCTGTAAAAACCAATTTAGTGATGAGAGCCCGGAGAGAGGTGCCTTTGACCGTCGAGAGAAAGGTGACCCAATCAGCCCATGGTCTAGGGAGCCAAGTAAAATGGAGTTTGCATAAAATGGAATCCCAAACCTGTTGAGAGAATGGGCAGTTAAAGAAAAGGTGATCGTGACTCTCACTCTCCTGGCAAAAACTACACTGAGAAGAATGGTTAAGGCCAAAAAGTACAAGCCTATCTGCAGTAGAAAGTCTATTTTGAATAGCTAGCCATGTGATAAAGCTACATTTTGGTATGTGGGATGAGAACCACACCAATTTATGCCACAGAACCTTGGGAAAGGGAGTTCTCAATTTGTTCCAAAAAGATGCAATTGAGAATTGACCATTGGGAGAGAGGGTCCATCTGGAGTGATCAGGCCCATTTAGTCTGGAAGCTACTAAAGGAGGTAGGGTTCTACTGACCTCGTTTAGTTCAAAAGTGTGGGTAGTAGGAAATGCCCAAGATGAATTATGAATGAGATAGGGCACCATAGCATCCTTGGGAATTCCAGAGTCATAAGCAACGCTGGAACCGACTCTATCTATCAAAGGGCCAAGAGGATGCCAGTTGTCATACCATAGAGAAGTGGAATGACCATTCCCTATCACTCTAAGAATATAAGGCTGAATCAAGGGTCTAAGTTGCAATAGTTTCCTCCAGACCCAAGTGCAAACCCCAGGAATTTTCAAATTCCAAAAATTCCTTCCTTTTATTAAGTACGACTTGACCCATTGACACCACATGGACTGCTCCCCTCCAGAAATAAGGAACCAAATGTGCTTGGCAATGGCTGCCTTATTCCACACTTGCATTGACTTGAAACCAAGGCCGCCCTCCTGTTTAGGGGCACATAGGTGCTCCCAAGAGACTTTAGCGCCAGTTTTCCTAAGATTAGGGCCCGACCAAAGAAATGCTCTAAGAATTGATTCCACTTCCTTAATCACCTTTTTAGGAATTATGAACAAGGAAGACCAATATGTTTGAATGGAGAAGAGGACATTCTTGATTAACTGAACCCTGCCAGCATATGTGAGGTCCCTGTTTGTCCATGTCTTAGTTTAGCAATAATGCTATCAACTAGACGTTGGCAATCAGAGGCCTTGAGTTTAGTAGAGAGAAGTGGTACCCCAAGATATCTGACAAGCAGTGTGCCTTCCTTGAATCCTAAGACCTCTAAGATTGCCAATCTAGTGCTTGTGTTAACCCCAGAAAAATAGATACTACTTTTTCCAGGGCTAGGTGAGAGTCCTGACAGAGTTTGAAACTCAGAGAGGGCATTCTGGATATGATTAATTGATGTTAGTCCCCCTTTGCAGAAGATCATAAGATCATCAGCAAAGCAGAGATTGATCAAATTGGTACGACCACATCTCCAATGATAATGGAAATCAGGGAGAAGGGATTTCTCTCTTAGAAGACAGGTGAGAACTTCCATCACAATTACAAAAAGATAAGAGGACAAAGGATCCCCTTGTCTTAGTCCTTTTTTCCCTTTAATGTAACCAGTGACTTCCCCATTGATGCTGAGTGAATAATTAGCAGTAGTAACACAAGCCTGAAGCCACTTAATCATTGTGGGATGGAAGTTCATAGCAGAGAGGACATCCCATAGAAATTCCCATCTAACATTATCATATGCCTTCATAATGTCTACCTTCATAGCACACCTAGGAGTGGAAGATGATTTATGGTATCCTCTCATGAGCTTCTGAGTGAGAAAAATATTATCGGCAATCCTCCTACCTTTAACAAACCCTGATTGCACAGGATCAATTAACATGGGGAGAGCAACCTGTAATCTTCTAGCAAGTATCCTAGAGATACATTTTTAAACAGTATTGCAGCAAGAAATGGGCCTAAAGTCCCCAACTTTTGATGGATTAGGGACCTTTAGGAACAAGTGCAACAAGAGTAGAATTGGCCTTAGTAAGCAACTGGCCAGACCTAAAAAATGCTTTAACAGCTGCAATGACCTCATGACCAATAATAGGCCAGGCTTTCTTGAAGAACCCAGCATTATAACCATCAGGACCAGGGGCTTTGGTAGGATTAAGGGACCAAAAGGTGTCCTTAATTTCAAGGTCAGAAACCTCATCAATCATGGTAGCCTTTTGACTATCAGTTAGCTTCCTACTAACTACTTGATGAATCCTAGAATGCCCCTGGTAAGGAGTAGGATGAGGTGATCCAAGTAAAGTAGTGTAAAAATTAACAAAGCTTCTCTTGATAGCCTCAATATCATGTATGAGAGATCCATCATCGAGCACCAAACTGGTAATCTTACTCCTATTTCGAGTGTTGCTCACAGCTTTAAAGAAATAACAAGTACATTGGTCCCCAAGTTTAAGCCATTGAATTCTGGATTTTTGTTTGGCCAAGCTTTCCTTAGCCCTTAATAAAGTGAAGAGTTGCCTATGTACCACTCTTTCTTGGCTTATGATGGAAGGATTAGAGGGATGAGATCCCAATTCTCTCTGCAAAATTTCAAACTGTTGTCTAGATTCAACAACCTGCTTAGAGATATCACTAAACTCCCTGGAGTTGAGATGCTTAAGTTCCTTTTGCAGAAATTTGAGTTTCTCACAAACACAAAACATGGAATTCCCAAGAATCACTCTCCTCCAAACTTTCTGAACTACTGTAAAGAACTGAGGATGATCAGCCAAAAAGTCAAAAAATTTAAAGGGTTTGGGGGAGTTCCTAGGGCTAGTTGACTCAGACGATTTGAGATAATAAAAAATGCCATTATGATGGCATCGCGTTATTGTCTTCTACGTATTTTACTAGTAAAATAAAAAGGCCGACCCATTCGAACGAGTCACTTCCTAAACCGAGTGCATTTGTTTAGGGGGAATTTTTAGGCCGGCCCAAAAAATTAGGTTCGGTCTTGTTTTAGTCCTGTACAATTATTTATATTTTTTATTCCAACCATGCCCTTCCACACGTATCAGCGCACAGAACTAGAGAACATCTAGTATAGAAAAATTATCCAATGCTCCATGAGCACTGGTGCACCATTAAAACATTGTTTAAATTTCAAAAAGTCATATCTTTTGTTGTAGATATTCATTTTTTTTAAAAATTATATTTTTGGAATCTACTCGATGATATCTACTAAACAAGATCCATATTGAATATGAAATTATGAAAGATTAAAAAAATACCATTTGTTATGAAAAAATTCTATGAGAACTGTTTCTCTGAGAATTGTCCATAAGAACTATTTCTATGAGAACTATTTCGGAAAAAAATACTCTTAGTTATGTGAATTGGCTACGAGAACTGTCAATTCTCATAGTCAGTTCTATGAGAAGTTTTTGAAATGACTATATGAATTGAAAAATACAAAATTCAAAATAGTCTCAACACACACTAAAATACACAGTTCTCATAAAAAATACGTAGTTGTCATAGAAATACACTGTTCTCATGGACAATACTCAATTCTCATAGAAAATACACAGTTCTCATATATAGTTGTCATGGACAATACATAATTCTCATAAAAAATACATAGTTCTCTTAGAAAAATACACAGTTTTTATAAAAAATTACACTGTTCTCATAGAAAATACACAATTCTCATAGACAGTTTTCACAGAAAATACACAATTCTCATAGAAAATACACAGTTCTCATGAACATTTCCTAATTCTTATAGACAGTTCTCATGGACAAATACACAAATCTCATAGAAAATACACAGTTCTCATAAGAAAAATACAATTCTCATAGAAAATACACAAATGAATAAAAATACTCCTGAACTATGGCTATGAGAACTGAGGCTATGAGAGCTATATTTTTAGAATCAATTCTTGAATCATATTATTTCAAACAAAAATACCTTTGGTTATGTGAACTAACTATGAGAACTGTCAAGTCTCATAGTCAGTTCTATAAGAACTGACTTTGTAAACTGAGTTATGAGAATTGACTATGTAAATTGCCAATTCTCATAGTCAGTTTTATGAGAACTGTCAATTTTCATAGTCAATTCTATAAGAATTGGCTGTGAGAAGTGACTGTTCTCATAGAGAACTAGCTTTCTGAACTAGTTATGAGAACTGGACTATGTGAACTGAAAAATAAATAATTCACATAGTTTTACCACACACTAAGATACACAGTTCTCATAAAAAATATATATAGTTCTCATAGAAAATACACGGTAACAAAAATATCCTTGGATATGTGAATCGGTTATGAGAACTGTCAAGTCTCATAGGCAATTCTATGAGAACTGCTTAGTTCTCATAGAGAACTGGCTATGTGAACTGAATTATGAGAACTGCTTATGTGAACTGCCAATTCTCATAGTCAGTTCTATGAGAACAATACACAATTGTCATAGACAGTTCTCATGAATAATACACAATTCTCATAAAAAATACACAGTTTTCATAAAAAATCAGTTCACATAGTTTTACCACACACTAAAATACACAGTTCTCATAGAAAAATACACAATCCTCATGAAAAATACACAGTTCTCATAAAAAAACATACAATTCTCATAAAAATTACACAATTCTCATAGACGGTTTTCATAGAAAAATATACAGTTCTCATAGAAAATACACAATTGTCATAGACAATTCTCATAAACAATACACAATTCTCATAAAAAAAATATATAGTTCTCATAAAAAATAAACACATGCACAAAAATTTTCTAAAATTTTCATCCATACCAGAAATTTTCCCAAAAATCTTCCAACAATTTACACATGCACACAACTACTTCTTTCTAGATTCCACCATTTCCACCTCCTGTACATATTCACTCAAATAGGAACGAATAAAGAGGCACCCACCGATTAGGACTCTCTCTCCTATTTAGTTTGAAATGCAATTTGCAGTGTGGGATTCCCTATGACGACATTGATCACAACCGCCGTTGATCGGCCGGAGCCCATCATCTTGAGCACTCCACTGCACCGCTCTCTTTTGTGCCGATTTGTCACCGCGTCGTCATCTCAAGAACAGAACTGGACGTGTCCGTGGTGAATCGAACTCGACCAAATCTCCGACGACGTCCACGACATCCATGTACATTAGTCGGCCACTGCCACGTCATCGTTATCTTGAGAACTGAACTGGTATGGGCTTGGTTCGACATGGTTGAAAATCTGTGTGGTTGAAAATCGGAGACGGAGAGGGGAGTATTTGGCTATGTGAAATGAGCTATGAGAACTGGTTATGTGAATTGCCAATCCTCATAGTAATTCTCATAGAATTGATTATGAAAATTAGCTATGAGAACTATGGTTTTGAGAATTGGGCTATGTGAACTGTCTATGTGAATTGTAAAATACACAGTTCAAATAGTCTCACCGCACACTAAAATACACAGTTTTCATATAAAATATATAGTTCTCATAAACAATTCTCACAGAAAAAATACACGGTTCTCATTGAAAAATATACAATTTTGATAGAAAATACATAGTTCTCATAGAAAAATATACAATTTTCAAAGAAAATATAGAGTAAATTACAGTAAACCCCCCTCAACTAACCTGCATTTTCACTTAACCCCCTCCGACTACAAAACCCAACAGTGTGCACCCTCTAATTATCCAGAATTGACACTTAACACCCTTTTGTTAGGTCTCCGTAGGAAAAATGCACCGATGGCCATCTCCGGCCACCGGGCGGCCGATCCGAGCCGTCCAAAAATTTTAAAAAAAAAACCGAGTGGGCTAAAGTGGGAATCAACGGCATCCGACGTGCGTAGGTGCTCGATCCAAACACCCCATTTAAATTCATGGGGTGTTTAGATCGAGCACCTACGCACGTCGGATGCCGTTGATTCCCGTGCTAGCCCACTCGGTTTTTTTTTTATAAATTTTTGGACGGCTCGGATCGGCCGCCCGGTGGCCGGAGAAGGCCATCGGTGCATTTTTCCTACGGAGACCTAATAAAAGGGTGTTAAGTGTCAATTCTGGATAGTTAGAGGGTGCACACTGTTGGGTTTTGTAGTCGGAGGGGGTTAAATGAAAATTCGGATTAGTTGAGGGGGGTTTACTGTAATTTACTCGAAAATATATACATAAACAAAAATTGAACAAAAAAAAATCAAAATCAAATATAATTATAAATGTTGTCACAGCCAGATCTTATATGGAATTCTCCTTAACAATTACAGAAAATACAAAAGTGAAAATGTTTGTCCCTTTCCCGTTCTTCCTCAACAGGAGCACTCAACCACCTAAAAATGAACGGTCTAGAAGCAATATTATGACACAGAAGAGTGAATACCACAAGCTTTAGCGATCCATTTTTATTGTCATTGATCCGTTCTTAATTGTGTCCAACCGACAGCCTTTCTTTAAGGGACATCGATCACCACCACTGTGTCAATCGATTGCCACCGCCGTCGATCGGCCAGAGCCGGTCATCCTGAGTACTCCACTGCCCATCGCCTCCACCCCTTTTGTGTCGATCTGTCACGATGTCGCCGTCTCCGTCGTTTCCGGTGTTTGTTCTGTCAGACGTTTTGAACGGCGCAGGTGCTTTCCGACTGCCTATGGCAGTGGAGATCGATGATGGATGAACAGCCTCTACGCCGGCTCCACCTCCGTCAACGCAGGCGTCAAGGACGACGACCTCAAACTCGTCCAAGTCTCCGACAACGGCCATGGACGGCGGCTTGCCTCGCTCAGAACAGTATCAACAAGGAAGAGATGATGGACGAGGAAGAGAGAGAGAGAGAGAGAGAGAGAGAGAGAGAGGGGGTTTATCGTCTGCAGAGAGAGAGGAGGAATGGCGAGATGGAGTTAACGATGCGAAATAAAAAGGGCAAAATAGTCATGAGATAACATATCTGAGCCTAAGCAGGTTTGGAAATAATATTCAGGGTTGGAATCAAACCGAGCCTAAAAACCAGGACCGGCCTCTAATTTACTATTTGTTTAGAACATGGACACTTTTCTCAACAAATTGAACCCACTCTAGGACCTCAGCCTGTTGTGCTACTCATACGGATCTCGTCCAAAACTCAAAAGCACAATCTAAACGGTTCACTTTGTAAAACTCATCGCGTTTAACAGCTCTGTAAGATATCACGTTTTTATGCAATAGATGAAAAGCAAGTACTCCCTCCGTCCCTAATTAAATGTCTAGTCTGCAAACTTTGGCCTTTAAATTGATGCACTTTTTTTTCAAAAAATTGGGAAAAAAATACCCAAGCTCCAAAGGTATTTTTTTCTAATTTTTTGAACCGAAAAAATGCATTTTTTTTAAAATACCGAGGTTTTCTGTCCAGATATTTATTTGGGGATAGGGGAGTGGAATACAAAAAATAAACAAACTATTTTGGTTTTTCTATGAAGCTAATGATGTCCAACCGACTGGATTTTTTACAGAGTTGTCAACACGTCAAGCTTTGCATAGTAAATGGTTCAAATCATATTTTTTAGACAGGAACGAGACCCATATGGATGGCACAACAGGTGGCCAGGGCCGTCATTTTCCCATCATATAAAGGCAATCAGAAAGTCTAGGCTCACCGCATATGTCCACTGCATGCATGTGGAGCTCACTCCAGGTCTCACAAAACTAGAGGAAAATATCCATAAGTTTTAAAAAAAATTTTATGGACTCCATAAAAAATTAGCTTTAACGGATATCGATAAGTATTTTTTTTGGATTCATATGGGTGAAACTAAGCATGAATCCAGAAAAAATACTTATCGATTTCTGTTGGAGTTGATTTTTTACAGCGCCGCATAAAAAATTATTTTAAAATTTATAGATATTTTTTTATATTTTTATGAGATTCAGAGTAAATCCCACACGCGTGCAGTGAACTTAAACGGTGACTGTAGCACGGTTGGCAGCCAATAAACACCAAAGAGCATGTTATCAACAGCCGGGCGGGTCAACAAAGAAAAGGAATTAAAGTTAGTTAATTAGGGTGAGTTTTTGACTAGAATTTGGTAGTTTTGTTCGTTTTTTTCTGAATCTTTGTTACATTGATACTTTATTTTTTTGGATTAACTATTCGTTCAACTAGAGGAGTTTTAAAAGTAAAATAATATGATTAAAAAGCAAAAAAAGTTCATTAAAGACAAAACATGCCAAACGTATTTTTTGTCTATAGTGTTGTCTGAATTCTTTTCAAATTCGGTCCATATTTTCATACTTTTCTTAATCCTAAAGTTGTAATATTTAATGATTATTTTCAAAAATTACGACAAAAAAACTAAACAAAAAATTACGAAAAGTAAAAAATACCTGACAAGAAATTTAGGGTGATTAACCTATGAAAAAATGTTTAACAATTCGTTTATGGGGAATTAGGTTGGTAGTCGAACTCCCAAGAGTTCCATTAAATTTCATAATCCCAAATTCAAATAGTAACACTGTCCTGTGGGACTTCAACAACCAAGTTAAGGTTGGGAGTCTTAACACAAAACCTTTTCATTGGATGTTTTCACGATGAAATAGAACTGTTCCTGCAATAATGATCATAGTATAAATCACCTTTCATTTGGCAACCAATTCTAGTTTTTGTTTTGACAAAAAAACTCCTGTTTGGTAAGATCTACGTACCAAACATGCACGAAAGCCCATTTTCCATCCTGTTAAATTGACCAACTAACAGCTGATTCGATTGGACTTCGTATTGAAGAAGGTTTGCTGCTGATGGTCACAAGTGTGGACCTTGTTCGGTTACGGATTTTGAATTTTAAATTTTGAATTTTAATTATTATTTTATTTTTTTTCACTCATTATTTTTATCTTCACTCATTACTTTCATATTTCTCTTTATCTCTCTCCAATATCCATATTTTCAATTATTACTCTATTTCTTTCTATATTCATTACCTATAAATTCAAATCCATAATCTCAAAAAGAAAGGGCTCACGTAGCATTTTGGGCCTAGCTCGGAAGATAGAGAAATTGGTGCAGAGGATTCAATTCCCACTCTAGAAGATGGCACAGTGGTCAATTACGGAGGTAACAGAGAGTTTGATGATGACTTTTGGAATCTTTCAAAAGTCGGGTTTTTAAATGATAATTAAGGAGAATGATCAAAAAAAAAAAAATTGATAATTAAGGAAGTTGAGGGTTGAGGGTACGTATCTAGTTAATTGTTAACCTTGACCGCAATCTAGCTAAAGAAGTTAGGGTGTGTTTGGTTGGATGGAATAGAATGGGAATAAGAATGGAATAGAATTGGAGGAATTGAGAATGGAATAATCATTCCCATTCTCATGTTTGGTTGTGCTTAGGAATAGTCATTCTCATCTCCAATAGAATAGTGTGGCAATAGCAATTTTTGGAGTGACAATAGTATTTTTTGGAGTGGCAATAGCAATTTTTGGAGTTGCAATAGTAATTTTTGGTGTAGCAATAGTGAATGTTGGAGTGGCACTAGTAATGTTGGTGTGACAAATAAATGGAATAACAATTCCTTAGTTTTTTGGATGGAATGACAATTCCTTTACTAAGGTGAATAGTGATTCCATTTGGAATCATCATTCCATTATTCAATGGTGAACCAAACATTGAAATAAGTAAGTCATTGGAATGACTATTCCATTCCAACCTTGATTCCATTCAACTAAACATACCCTTAAGGATTCTGAGAAAGAAAAATGGAAGCAGAAGTCGATTGAACAAAAGATAGGCATTCCTAAGTCCAAAAAGAGAGGCAAAAGAAAGAAGAAAAATTGTGTTTTGTTTATATTTGCAGCTCCTAAAAGCATTAACATGATTTACCTAAATAAGTCTCAGGCTTTGGTTAGGAAACAAGATCATGAGTATTCATTATATGGGTGATGAGGAGGAAGTTTTTAGTAAAATCATGATTATGGAAGTCGAAGATGACGAAAGGACAGAAGTTCACGCTTCCCAAAACGATGTTTGATCTTAGGTATCTCATGGGCGTACTGTTGTTTTGCTTTGTTGGGTTGGGTATGGTATTATAAACAATTATCATGAAGTTGTCCACTTGATTATACAAACACGCAATAATTATACACAAATAGTCTAGACAAATATATAGTGAAAAATAAAGGGTTAAATACCGGGACACCCCTTGAATTTTTCTTGTTTGTCTCACTCATCTCTTCATAGAATTTTGCCTACGGCTAGCCCTCTTCTTAGCAAAGTTTTTTTGTCTCATACACTCCTTCCGTTAGAGTTCTGTCTAAAAATGTTCTACTCTTCCTCTTCCTCTCTTTTTCTCTGAAACCCTAACACTAAACAACCGGCATCCATCACCGCCACCACATCCTTCATCATCGCCGTCGGCTCGTCGCCACCCACAACCACTACATCCACCGTCGTCGTAGTCCATGGCTGCCAAGAGAAAAGGAGAACTAAGTAAAAAAGACAAACTCGAACTCCTCTTTGAAAAAGACGAAGGAGGGAAAGATGATTGTATTATCTGGGTTTGTTCACGTTTTCCCCAGACCAAGACAAAGCATTCCCAAATTATTTTGGCTATAACTTACCTAATTTTGCATCATTATTTTTCTAAAATTATGGAGATCTGTTTTCGACTCTCTCTCATTACTCTCTTTCTTTCTCCTTTCTTTCCCTCCAACTTGCAAACAAACAAAGCTTTGAGTCCTATAAATTGAGACTCTTTTTTCTTTGCTGGGTTCATCTGGGTATTCGATATTCTCAAATAGCAAGTTCGATTGGATTTCAAGTAATAGCAATTTCTGTTGGAATTTTCAATAACCGAGGCCAACACCACATGGCCCTTGGATGGGAGCCCAATGGCCCCCGACCCCTGCTTTACGGCCTTCATTGCGTATTCAATCGGAGCCCACTCTTCCTACTGCTGTTACGCCGGTGTCGTATTGGTTCCTATTCCTAAACATCTTCTTTCTCTACTCTCTCTGTAAATGGAGTCTACAGTTTCTTGCTTATAGCAATGAATACGCTGATGTAGAGAGAGAGAGAGAGAGAGAGAGAGAGTTGGCTTGGTGGTGGTCGCTGGCGTTGGATTTTAAGAAATGGTGTGACGGTGGTCGTGAATGGAGTTAGGGATTTGAGAAAAGAATTTGCAGATAGAAGAGTGTGGAATGAGCTTGGGAGAGATATATGTGAGGGCAAAATGGTCTTTTTATCACTTCCATCCAACGACATTATCCCTCCAAATGGAAACTTTGCTCGGGGTCTGGTTGTAGGCAAAATTCTATTAGGAGGTGAGCGAGACAAACGAGAATAGTTTGAAGATTGTCTCGGTATTTAACCCAAAAATAAATGCATATATTATTGTTTTTTTCGATTAAGGAAAGAAATGAGTGTTCCAAGTAGGGGTGTTCAAAAAAATCGTCTAAACTAGAGGTGGCAATCTCAACCCACATTTCTTAACCCGTCCAAATCCGCCCACTTATAACCCAATCCAATCCGCCCATATTGTAAAATGGGTTGATATGGGTTTGACCCATATAAACCCATATTTATATGGGTTTAGATGGGTTAAAAATGAGTTCAATATGAGTTAGAACTAAAATACCCAATCTTGCACAAAAGTTATCACTTCCTGTACGGGACCAATTTCGGCCTTATTTATCAACTTCAATCTGATTCCCTTGCAAATTCCATCTCTCTCCCTCTCTCTCTCTCTCTCTCTCTCTCTCTCTCTCCAGCTGTACGCTTCATGTACAAAACAAGAATGAACTATTTTTGCTAGAAAAAAGATCCAGTGAGATAGGTACATCCACACAAATTCTCTCTCTCTCTCTCCCTCTCCATTTCAAAGACAATCTCCAAAATCGACACTCTGACAAGGCCCATTCCACTAAGAACGAGGAGTTTTTTTGGTGCCGGGTCGGTATATCTCACGCGGTATCCGTTCGGCACATTCGGGCCGTCAAATTTATCCACACCAATTCTCTCTCTCTTGGGCTTTTTTTCGTTTTGTTCTTATTTAACTTTTTTTCATGCTTGTTTTGCGACAAGTATTTTACTATATTTGATTCGCTCCGATCGGAAAAGTAAAAAATTATGACTTTCACCCAAATTACTTTTTCGATTCTTTCGTTGAGACGAATTAATAAAGGTTAAAAGTTTCTCGCAAAACAAGCAAATACAAAAAATTTTGAATAGAGACAAAAAAAAAAGTCACTTAACTTTTTAATCCAAACCTAAGCGGTGGCTTCGGCTCTTCGTAAGTCTCTCTTTACATACATAAACTAACTATATTCTGCATCATTGATTTTAATAGTAATACCGGAGACGATTTCTTTTTTTTTTTTTTTAAGGCATGACTTGAATTTTTTTTCTTATTGATTATGAAAGGTTCGTATATGTGGTATTTTTGTTTAGCAACTCTGAGTTGCGATATACAGGAATTAGTTTTTTTTTTTTAAAATATTTATAAATATCTTTTTTTTTTTTTAAGGGAAACGGGTCGGGTCGGGCGGGTTTGGGTTTGACTTGACCCGTATTCGACCCAACCCGTTTCAACCCGTTTACTTTTTGACCCGCCCATATTTGACCCGCGACCCATTTCAACCCGCCCAAACCCGCCCGGACCCGCCCGTTTGCCACCTCTAGTCTGAACCGTAAAACCGGTCCAATCCGGACCGAACTGTCCTATTTAGTCAGGTTTTGCGGTTCTACGGTCAGGTTATGGTTCCAAAAAAATAAGAACTGTTAATTTTGGTTTGGTTACTGATTCTCAATTAATGAACCATGGTTAGAACCGAATCAGACCGTTTAAAACTAAGATAAGTATAAAAATACATATGTGTGTAATTAAATATGTATTTGAATTTGGTAGGTTAATCTTTTTCTTGCTAAACTTAATTTATTTAGAGATGAAATCTCATTTGTTAGGAAAGTTTTTATTTTCTTCATTCATTTCCTATTTCAACAGATTATCTTCCTATTTCTTTAATTTTACGAGTTCATATTTTGTGAATAAGTATTTGGATGCTTATTGGATAGAACCGGAACCGAACCAAAACCGGACCGATTTTGTCGTTTAATTCTAGTTAGGTTCTATGCATATATTGGTTAGGTTCTGATTCCCAATTTTCTAGAACCGTTTGAAATGGTCCAGTATTTTGGTTTTCTAGAGAACCGGACCAATCCGGACCGTGTACACCCCTAATTCCAAGGAATCTCTTCTACAGGATCAAAAAAAAAAAAAAAGGAATCTCTTCCACTAATAGAAATATGAACTGCTTAAATAGAAAGCAAGACAAAACAATTGCGTGGTTGATTTCAATCGAATAAGTAAGGAAATGATTATTCCTCGTTTATTAACCATGTCTCCCGTTTCTTAATTAAAATTTTCTTGTTGGATCTTAAGTTCTCTCATATCTAGTAATGTTCCTCGTAAGAGCATCTTTATTGTAATAAGTAAATGAGTGTGGATAAATAAATTTAACAATAATGCTAAAAAACAGTTCACATTGTAATCAGCAAAGTTACAAGTCTTTTAACAAATAATTAACCAAATTATACACATTGCATAACTAAACTTAACAATTTTTACCAAATAATCAAAACTCAAAAACTCAAAAACACCCAACATGGGAATCGTCTTATCAAGACGAATAATTTGGTGTGGCCGGTGCATAATTGGAACTCGTTTGCGATTGAACAAATGTGCATTGTATATTATGGAGGTTTTTTTGGTTAGGGATGCAAAAATAACCAATGTGGAGGGAGAGGTTGTTAAGTTTGATAATGGACTAAATGGATAATCAAATAGCGACATAACACATTTTGGTTATTGATTTTGCTTATTACCATTGCAGATGCTCTAAGGAACTTAGATTCAAGTATCTGTGTTGCTGTTATACATGTGAAACCTAGAACTTGAATGTAAAGAAGACGAGATCATTTATATGTGTGCACAAAAATAAAAATTGAATGAACAGAATATACATCCTGATGAGAGGTAAATGTGGAGTGAGTTTCTTCTGAGAAGGTGGAAGAACAAATTAAGAAAAAGAATGCATGTGTATGGGTGGAATGAGCACACTTTGAAGTACTCAATTTCATAATTAACCGAAGAAAGAAAGGATCGATACAAATCATTGACTCATTTAGGCTCTGTTTGTTTGGGCGTAAAATATTTGCCGATAAAATATTTTTTTTTATTTTTTGGTGTTTGGTTGTGTAAAAATTTAGTATTTTCCATCAATTGGATAAAAATGACTTACCATAAATCTTGTGTAAGTTATTTTTCGAAATGAATCCATTGTCTTCTACTGTAATTCTCACTGCTCAGTTTCCTCGATCGTCAGTTCTGATCAACAGGTTCAATTCCAATATTCCCATATCTCTCCACTATTTAAATCCTCCCCGCCCCCTCTCTCTACACTATTTTGTTAATTTCTGAAAATATTTTCACATTCCAACCAAATACCGAAAAATAAAAGTTTGAAATTTATTTTCTAAAAAAATATTTTACATTGTAAAACATTTTACATCAAAACAAACGGAGCCTTAATTAAAAACATTGTCTATCGAAGAGAAGGCCATTTATGGTACGTGGATGTAAATTAAATAACAGACTTTGCATTGAAGCATATTGCAATTGACACATTTACATTTCACCTATTGGTTAGCACTCGGGCTCTATTCTTGGTGTCAGGCTTCTACAAAGTTATTTTTTGTGAATTATATAATCCTGGCGTGACCACCTTTGACCAGACTAGGAAGAGAATTTGTAGAGGTGTGCATAAGCTGACTCAGATATCCTTGACCATAAAAAAAATACAAATATGTCATTGACTTTTTTGCCAAAGACGGAATCAATCGTGACCAAAGACGGAATCAAAAACACAAAAACCTTTTTCCCCTTTCACATTATGGATATAAATCAATGCATGTCGTTATATTTAGGCCAAAAGAAAATGGCATGTGTAGCTCACAATGTTTTGTATTCGTAAAATTTTTGCCTCAAAACTTCCAATACAAAATCAGGAATTTTTTTTTGTGAGGCTCAAGCATTGGATCAAAGCGATCTTATCAGCTTGAGCTAATTAGATGGGCGAGAGTAGAAGAAACTCAAGAGTACGTATATCTATACTTCATTAAATTAGCAATCCAATAGGATCGAATCGAATTGAATTGACTTCATCTGCTTGAGCTAATTAGATAGGAGAGAGAGCAGGAGAAACTTAAAGAGTATATCTATACTTCATTGAATTAAAATCCAACAAAATCGCTTGAGAAATCATTCCTCTTAGAATGAAGATAGTAAGATACTATTCATAAATAATCCTAATAAGGAAAACAATAACAGTACTCTCAAGATCAATTCTTCATTTCATAAAACTCACTCAAATGATTGAATTTAAATCTTGAAAAATCATCATACCAAAGTTTCTTTCACAGTGATGCCCCATTTGACTTCGATTCATGGCTCTGTCACTGATAAGGACGGCTACTATGTATGTCCACCTATTCTTGGAGGAACGAGTGCATAAACATCCTTATATTTTGCCCTAAAAGTAAAATGAGCCTTTGAAAAAAATCCATTACAATTACTAGAAGCCAAGTATTACAAAGTGTTGCTTTCATGGATTAGAAGAAAAAACAAAGTCGAATGGTGCATTTAGAAAAGTTTGGGCGACATATATGCCACACATATTCAAATGTCCACATGCGTTTTCTTTGCCCATATTCAGATATGTTATTCATATTATTTATTGTGTGAGGACTTTACTAAATTATATGATTGAGTTTGCATTCTTTATTTTTTATATTGGGCAAACGATAAAGCTTCGTTAAAGACATTTCGAAATACACAAAAACAAGGTACCATACCAGATTAGATCAAATTAAATAAAAAGTTACCGTATATAACAAATCCTATCGATCGATCCCTAATCGGAGTAGTCAGATGCACCGAGATCGGTTTTGTATTGTGAATCTCTTCGAATAGCTTTAACCAACTCTCTAACATAGACCCGTTCCTTTCAACATCTGCTATCACTCCTTGATGCATTACCTGCCTAGTTATTTCTTGACTCTCCACCTCGAGTCTTTGATAAACTTTTTTTTCTTTTTTGATCGGCTTTGGCAAATGTTGTTAAAACAATTTTTCAGTCTGCTATGAGATCATCTGCGCTGAGCGTGGTTTTATGCACTTAGTGCAGGGACATCTAACCCTTGGCTTCAAGGGTTGACCGTCTTCACCCTCAAATGGGTATT